>KN714614.1:0-56361 GCA_000812005.1 Coccomyxa sp. LA000219 | reverse complement strand
CCCCCCCCCCCCCCCCCCCCCCCAGTCAACTGCTTCACTTGCTTCATCAGGCAAAGCAAAGTCCTGTAGAGACCTGTTGTATAGCGCTGATACACCAAGGGGCTTGAAGGGGTACCCACAGAGACTGCAGCATGGAATGTCCCGCACAGCTTGAAAAGAATCTGCACTGTACCTGCTTCAGGCCATGGTATGGGCCCATGGCGCTGACGGTGTTGCCTTGGACCAGGATGTAGCAGTTTGTCAGGAGCTCAAGGGCCTTGAGGGTGGCACCATTGGGCCCCAGCAGCCTCTGTCTCCTCTTCACAAACTTCTCCTGTGTGCAAGAGATCAGACAGCTCAAGACCGAAGGACTGCATGTCATTTTGTCAGGTCACAAGCTGAGACTATAACTATCTGCTGCTGCGCTGTGAAGAGAATGCGTAGTCATTGGTTGAAGGATTGTTGAGTAGCTGACCTTATTCCGCACCAGCCCTCCAATCTTGATGACGTCACATTGCATGTCGTCATTCAGGATCTTCAGCGCCTGCACCAGCAGACATGCCATGAAGCGGCTATCTGCACCATTCCACCTTGGACAGTATCCTCTAAAGGGTCTGTGTTGGCACTTGGCACAGATGCACTTGGGCAGCAGTACCTGAGCAGCAGGCACACTCCTGGCAAGCAGCTTCAGAAGGTCGCGCCCCTTGATGATAACAAAAGGATCCCATGTTTTGCGCGTTGTTTTCACTGTCATGGACCCCTCAACCTGCGCAAGGATGGCCTACAACTCAGGAGCGTGAAGTCATGGTATCGTGGGGTAATCCCTGAGTCAGTGGCCTTGCGCCCATCAGAACCTTCCTCTGAGCAGACAATGTTAAGGAAAGTCATCCAGCTGCCTCAGGTCAATTGATAGCACAAGAGTCTCTATCTCAGTGGGATCTCTCACCAGATTGAGCTCACACCCAATGCCCACCTCCTTCAGGGCCTTGGTTACCACAGGCCACACTTCCCGCAAGTATCGTTCTGCAGTGACACACTCCAAGCTCATTCAAGCCTTCAGGCCGAATGCTCCCCATCCATATCAGTGCTGCATGGCAGCCACCAGAGCAGCCTTACCTCTGTACTTGGGGAAGAGGATTGCAAAGGAGCTCTCCTCCAGGAGGCCTGTGGGGTTGTCTTCTTTTGAGAATCTCTGTATTTCCCAGTGGTTAGTGCCCTCGACATCCCATGGTTTCTCCTTATCGTGCTTCCCCTGTAGTTTCATAGAACAGTAGGCATCACAACATATCTCTGCTACGATGTGTCTGGGATGGACTGTAAAAGACTACAAGCCAGTTTCACTTGCCTTCTTTCTAGGTGGGCGTTCTTCTTGTCGTCCTGAGGTTGAGGCGTCCTGCTGTCCGTCTTCCTCTTCCGACATGCTGAACAAGCGCGCCCCCAAGCGCTATTATCCGCCCAAACGACAAAATGCTATAGTAAAGATTATCTCTTCTGTGACACGACTGTCTCTCCTGGTCTCACGAACAAGGCTGCACTAGCAGCACACCTTTGCCCAGCTCGCAGCGCGGCACCTGCAACTGCGTCCACTTTCGCCAAATAACACAGGATGAACGATTAGACGACCACACGAAATGATGTTGCGGTAGTCTTCCTCTTTCTCAGGTCCCAGACACTGCTGGGCAGATTGCCCATCCTGCGTGCAGGGGTCGTCAAAGTGATCCACCACCCATGCGGGGACTGCCTTGAGTCGTAGTCCTTTAACACTCTAAGAAACACACACCGTGTTGAACACGGGAGGTTGCCTGCAGAAGATGTGCGCTCTGCCTGCATGCCCTACATTACGTTGAAAGCATGATCGTCTCTGGTGTTATGGCAACGCTTACCCCTGCTGAATACGTCAAGCAGTGAGCTTTTGCAATCACGGTATGAATCCGTATCCTTATGGGATGCCTCCTGGTGTGCCCTTCGGTGGAGTCCCGGGCATGCCTCCAGGTGAAGACCGGCGCCTTCCTCTCTGTGTCTTGCACGGTGTATGCCTTTCATGGTGGGGAATGAGATGATAGAGATGCATATCTTGCGCACCGTTTGAGGCTTCTGCATGTACCGAGGCTGACCAGCACGCAATGCTTGAGCAGGCTACAGACCTATGCCAATGCAAGTCCTACCGCCAGCACTGGTCAGCGGTGCACCTGCCCCACGTCCTCTGGCAGCTCCTCCGACGTTACCAAAGCCAACAGGCAAGCTTACTGCCCATCATCTTCACCTTTGATCCCACCACCTACTCTCCTCTTGCACACCTGACTCTGCAGTGTGGTGAGAATGCCAGCGCACCCTGCTGAAGCTCTGTACACATCCACTGCGCAGGAGCTCCTATCATAGTCTCCCCAGCTCCACGGCTTGGGCCAACAGCAGGCATCACAAAGAGCTGTACGCTGTATGTGGGGAAGATTGCACCCACTGTGGACAACACAGTCATCAAGGCGCTGCTGGACGCCTGCGGCGCAGTGAAGTCCTGGAAGAGAGTGGAGGACACAGAGACAGGGAAGCCCAAGCCCTTCGGCTTCTGCGAGTACGAGGATGCAGAGGGCGTGCTCATGGCCCTCAGCAACCTCAATGAGCTGGCCTTGGACGGCCAGGAGCTGCTGCTCAAGCCCAACAGCAGCACACAGGCCTACATAGAGGACTACAAGGCCAGAAAAGCCAGGGAGGCAGCTGTAGCCAAGGAGGACAAGGCTGAGGACGGAGAGGAGGTCAAGGAGGAGGGCACAGAGGCAGCAGACACGACAGCCAACAGGGAGAACGAGGTCCTCGAGAGGATCATGGCCATTGTCAGCGATCACAGCGCGCTGAGCACGGCGCAGCACGGCGCAGCGCACGGGGCGGCAGCGGCAGCCGACAAGTTCCTGAATGGGCTGCGCAGCGAGGGCGACCATGGGCGCGCCCGCAAGCCCGGTGCCGGTCACGGTGTCTTGGACCGGGGCCATCGCGTCGAGGGCGACATGTCGCGCGAGAGGGAGCGCGAGAGGGAGCTGGAAGCCAGGAAGCGCCAGGAGCTCGAGCGCGCCTACTTAGACACCGAGAAGAGCTGGACGCGCCACGAGAGGTGCGCTGCCTGTATCCTATAAGGGGAAGTGCACTGCAACATGCGTCTTGCAGCAGGCATGTCTGCACGCCTCATCGCATGTAGGAAGGCTCTCAAGACAGTAATAGCATGCCAGACACCAAGCAGGCATTGAGAGTACCTGTGGGCTGTCCACAGAAGCTCTATGGTAGCCCAGGGTATCATCATCTCCGTCTAGGCAGCCACACCGGGGTGAGCCGGGGACCTTCTGAGAATTTTTTTTGTCTCATGTTGACGCCAATATTTCAACCCACGTCCAGATGTGTCAGTGAGACAACAGATGCTTAACATGATCTGGCACTGCTTTTACATGTTTATGGTGCAGTGCACGCCATGCCACTAGCCTCTGTGCCATGCTGACTGCATTGCTTATTTTCCAATTCGACATATTTGTCTGGGTTCAGCTGGCCATCATGCAACAGGGCGCCAGCTCAGGAGGTTCATCGCGCAAGAACAGGAGCAGATATGCGACCCCTCATGCAGACATTTGTTACCTCACCAGTTCGCTGCTGCTGTGGTCTCTGAAGGGCCTTCAAGCACAAGACCTGCTCAACACTTGACCCGCTTACCCAGGTGCACTGTGAGAAGAAAGATGAGTCCAGGAGGGAGACTGTGGGCACACGTGCAGCTGTTTGACTGTGTATGGGCGGCCTGCAGGCAGATGAGGGAGGCAGCTGAGAAGGAGCAGGAGGCGCTGAGGCAGGCCACAAAGGAGCGCTTGCGCCACATCAGGGCTGATGCGGAGGCCATCGACAGCGATGGGGAGGATGAGCCCTGGGCGCGCAAGCCCATCGCAGACAGGTGGGCCCTCTGTTGCATGGACTCTCTCCTGGCAATGGTCCTGACTCTGACAGTACCCCACTATGGTCTCCCAGCAAACCAACAGCTGCAATATTATGGAAAGTCATACCCTTGAAGCGGCAGTAGGTGCAGCATCAGTGGCTCCACAATGAACGAAAGTTGCTGTTTGTGTAAGCGCTGTCTCAGCATGGCAGATGACAGTGTCTTGTTGCGCGCAGCCGGCGGTCACAGGCACGGAGACGGAAGAGGGAGCAGGAAGCTGCGCAGGACAATGCAGACCGTGAAAGAGAGCATGCAGAGCTGGCTGCAAAGAGGCAGAAGTCAGATGCTGGTAAGGGAATCCTCAGATGCACCGCATGTGATGACCTCAAGAAGGGATCATCAGCTTTTCTGACAAGGCACCATGAAGTCCATTGAGTAGCATGCATTTGCAGTGCAGTTCCTGTACTCAGGCCTAACTGTGTGCATGCAGAAATGTCAGAGGAACGTGCCGAAGAAGGTAGATTGCATGCCAGCTCTGGCCAGGAAGATGTGCCAGATGACAACCATGTAGATGTCAATGACCCTATCTACCAGGTGCTTTGACACTTCCACCCAAGCTGACCCATTCTCTCCCATCGATTGGCTACCATTCAGATTCAAGTGTTTCTGGGCCTTCTCTGGCGCACACATGACCAGCAAAAGAGTTATAAGATACGGTGCAAGGATTTACAGTACAACGCGGGCTTGGATGTCAGGTATCACTTCGTGATGTTCAAGAGTATAAGGCAGCCTTTGCAGATGCCTGAGCATGGCTTGAGAGGTCCATAATGTTGAAGTGCGCTTTTGCAGGCAATGGTGTCAGCAGCCAAGGCGGCGCAGGCGCTCCCGCCGCCGCCCAGCCTGGACGCCCGGACGCTGGAGCAGGAGCGGCTGCGCCAGCTGGCGCAGCAGCCGGAGGCGCTGACGCCCAGCGCACCTTCCCCTGCGCCCGCGCGAGAGGGCTCCCAGGACGCCTCTGCCCAGCGCTCCAGCGCCGCGCGCAAAAAGTGCGCCTTTACCCTCTCACATGCCTTCTGCCGCTTTACATCTGCCAGCAGTCACTCACTCCTCATCAGAGTACCCAAGCATCCTCTGGGAGGATGCTCTCCATGAAGCCTCCGCCTGTCACTTTATGGGCACGCACAAGAAGTGAGACCTGTCCATGTCATGGCTTCTGCCTAGTGGCGTTGCCCAGGCTTGATTTGTTACCTTGTGCAAAGGGCTGGTGTTGCTATTGAGCCCAGGTATACACAGCTGAACCGGGATGTGCAGGCCTTCTCTGTCAGTGTTTGGTGAGGAGGAGGAGGAGGACAAGCCAAAGAGAAAGCTCATCAAGCTGCAGTACACAGATGAGGAGCAGAGAGCCATGGAGGCGGCACAAAAGCAGGTAAAGTGCCACTTCGTGTTACTCCTGCCTGTCCGAGTCTGGTTGGCCAATGTCTGTCTGCTTGAGATGCTTTTTGTCTCAGCACAGCATTGTCTGGCATTGTGACGGCAGGTTGGACAGCATGCTTTACCTCTCCCAGCTTGCCATCCAGCATCAGCGATCCTCTGAGCCTGCAGAGTCCCGGGTCCAGCAGCGTGCTCAGTAGGAGGTGAGCACAATGACAACTCCAGCATCTAAGAGCCTTGCGCCTGACATGCAGAAAGCAGCAGACGAAGCAGCAGAGGAGGCAGCGGCTGCCGCAGCCTCCGCAGAAGGCGTGAAGCCGCCCAAGGACAAGGACAAGGCCATCAAGGAGCTCATCAAGAGCATCCCCAGAGAGCGCAAGGACGTCTTCGCCTACAGCCTCAAGTGGGACGCCTTTGATGCGAATGCGGACGCCATCCTCCCAAAGCTCTCCAAATGGGTACGCACCCATCTTGCATGCCCCTTGTCCCTTGCAACACCAATGTCCTATCCGTCTCATCTACTCGACGGCAGTGGTCACACGTCTTCCATGCAGTTGGCCTAGCAGAGACCCTAACACAACCCAGCATCAGTCACCGTGAGATAGGCCTCGCTCAGGCAAGATGCAGGTCACCGGTAACTTCATGCTGAGGGCCTCCGGGATGTAAGGCAGCGCCTTAGGTGCTGCCCAGACAGCATGGTATGCTGTGACAGGCAGTGTGGACAGTGGAGGTGCAGTCCTGATAGACTGCTGAGGTCAACGCTTGAGGTGCTGCTGTGCTGCGGCAGGTGCTGCGGAAGACGGTGGAGGTGCTGGGGCAGGAGGAGGCCAGCATGGTGGAGTACGTGATGAGCCTGGTCAAGCAGCACTCCTCGCCCGCGCAGATGGTGGACACGCTGCAGGCCATCATGGACAATGAGACAGACCCCTTTGTGCTCAACCTGTTCAGGCTCATCATCATGGAGTCTGAGAAAGCCGCCAAGGGCCTCCTCTAGGCGAGGCCAGCATGCCCACAGGGCAGTCATTGGTGTGTAGATTGGGCAGGCCCTGCAGGGTGTCAGGGGCATCGGGGCCTCCAAAGCACAGGTCGTGCCGGCGCTGCTTCATCTGCCTTAGCTGCATCACTGTACAGCCTTAGAAAGGGTGTCGGGGTTCTCTTTAGCCGCGGGATGCATCATTGAAAAGCCACATGGGGATACCATTGACGTCTTGAGAGCCAGTAGGCCTTCTCTATGCACTTGGCTGATTGTCATCCAGGATTGGTTGAGCAAGGACAAAAGGTTGAGGGAGGTATGCAGAAGGCTCTGCTAGCATGGTTATTTGCAGGCTTATTGTGAGCTGAACCCAATGAGAATTGCGTTCCACATCTCTGGAGGATACGCATGTAAGCGTGGCAGGGTTTGAGCTTATGCGGCCCTGGGCGGGCTGAGCACCGAGAGGAACCGGGCTCTGATGGATTGTGCAGAGCACAGGAAAAAAGCTTGCAGTCCTGCATTGTGCACATGCTAAGGCAAGGACTTCAGTCAACTGGAATACCCTCGTGCATCCACCGACAGAGTTCTGCACAGAGTCCTCAGTCACCTGACAGCTAGTTGTGACCTGAGACTCTGAAACCTAGGTCTGCATCCGCTGTCCTGATCACTCAAAGCTTACAGGTATCGATGTTAGCAGCTTGTGTCAGGCACATAGCATCCTTAAATCATCAGGTGGCGCCAAGATCGTATAAGCCTGTCCTGATGTGCAATGGCTCAGCTGTAATTGCAGATTAACCTCAAAAGTCCTTTATCAGCAGCAAAGGTGCTGTGGACCCCACATCAGGCTCCGAAAGTCATGCCGCCAGCATGCGCATGACGCCCAAAGATCACAGCAAATCAATGTTCGACAACATGTGAGTGCCCAGTCTTCACTTCAATCAATTGTCACATGTGCAGTTGAGACAGGCTTGCTGAACGGCCTGCATACAGGAGCATTTTGCTGCTGCCAAACCAAGCAGCCTACCAGAAAATCTAGATCTACAACGGTGGCGCCAGGCAAGAGTACCTGCTAGCTACTCTGATTCTAGAGTTCTCGCCGAGACCAAAGCTAATAGCTTTGGGAGACATGGTTGCTCCCAGAAGTCGGAACAGCTTGACTGCGCTTTGACAGGCTGCCAATTGGCAATGCACCACAGACGTGAAGTACTGCGCCTCCAAATATGTCCCAGGATAGTTCTATGCAGAAATACAATCTGCCGACTTCACACATTCCCTGACTCATTACCTGCCACTCCTCTGCTTGACTGGTACAGGCATGGTACTCTGAAGCAAGCCGTTCGTGCAGATGCTGTCAAGGACAGGCTGCAGGTCCGATGGTATGCTTGAAGGGTCAGCAGGTGATGCTGGATCTCGATATGACAGAGAATGGCATTCATGTCTTGTCAGACACTGCCCCTCGGCAGACTGCTGATTGCAGCCCCTCCACCTTGTCAAGTAGCTCATTCTGCTGCTCCTTCATCCGCCTTATCTGGCTGTGGTGCAGCTTCTGCTGCTCATGCATGGAGTTGGCCATGCTCAAGGTCAAGAACCAGAATCCCTGCATTATGAAATGCCATCAATGATAGTGAGTATGAATGCTACTGTCCAAGGTCAAGATGACTCTGAGCATCCTGAGTATGTACTAGTCATGCCTACAACTAGCCAGCCTACCTCTATCTGCAGGAGATCAAGGAAGGAACGCACCAGAGCCAAAGCAACAGCCGCCAGCAAGAAAATGGGCTTTATGGAGATGACAGACGGACATATAAGACTGATCAGGGCTGCCAGGATGACAGCGGCAGCTAGGACTTTCAGAGATGGGGTGCGTGTGTCCATGTCGGCAAGTCCTGTCCTTTTTCCTTTGTGAGCTGTTCTCTGAATTCCTGGTCCCAGCGTATATACTGCGCACGCGATCAACGCGCGCCCAGCAGAAGGTCAGGGATGAAAAAGGGGCCATGTGACTCACGTGAGTGTGCACGTCAGATCCACGAGTTCAATCGTAGCATCGACAGAAGCGTGCTGCATTGAGCAATTGTTGCGGACGGATAGAGAAAGTGTGGTTTTTGTCTCAGCATTGCATTTGGAAGCTCCCAGGCAGTGGGAACTGGTGCTTGGAATGGTGCGCCATGCAGGGCCTGGACTGTGACCCTACAATGATGGGCAACCGGACGACACCTTGACTTTGGACAGATCGTATCTTCAGTACTGCTACACAATAGGAACACCTGGTTGCCATCGACAGACATCTTATTCGTGAGGTGTAAGTACCAAATGCCGGCGTAATCTTAGGACTGCTGGCTTGGCCATTTCGAGGTACGCAAAAGCTATGTATTGCAGAGCATGTCTTCGCTTGAGTGTCGCTCGTATACCCGTCAGACTGCTCATCTGCCTGAAGGGAGACGGACACTGATGTAGCAGCCGAGAGGTGCCTCTGTGTCTGCAGGCCAATTCACTCGAAATCTGTCGGATGCACACAGCTCTGGGCTTTTGGCTCAGGCTGTCCTTTGTTGCTGCAACATGGCAGGCTGCACGGGCAGGTCTAGCTATGGCTTCGCCGCCACTAGCGCAGGCAGCTCCATACGCCAATTACCCCCTTCCAGATGATCTCAGCACAGCCAGCCCTGTCGCACCAGGATCTGACATCATCACAATTGAGGGCACCGTCTCATCCAGACCAGGGTCCTCAACCTTCCACATCAACACAAACGTCCAGGTATTGTCTCTGACAGTGCCTTCTGGAAAGGTGTGTGAACAGTGAGGTCGTACAGATACAGCAAGGTGCACCTGTGCAGCAGAGCCTATCACAATGAAATGCCCACAGGGAAAACCAGAAGGACGAGCTGTGTCGCCTGTCCAGGACTTGGCGAGGGCGCCTGTAGCAAGCCAGCCTGACCCACTCGATCTCAGTGCTCCAGCTCTGACCATCCAGCAGCTGGAGCCTGCCCTGCCGCTGCCCAATGACCTGGGCCGCTTTAGCACCTCAGGAAAGTACCCTAGCGTGGACTCCCTGCAAGCGCATCCAGCGGCGCCGCCACGATTAGCTGCAGCCGGCGATCTCCTACCGTCTGTCAGCTTGGCTGTCTTGCCTGCGCCTGCTCCATAGATTAGTCCCGTCGGTCCGAACGGGGTTGGTGATAGCAGCCCCGACGTTATGAGAGGGCAGACGTGCAAGTGGCCGAGACCAATCCTTGTAGAGAACCTGCCTGTATAAATTGTTGCGCAGTAGCTGCAAATGACTGCTGACACGACCTGCCTTTGTATGCGCACTTTCAAAGCCAGCCAGCGGAGCCTTTCACCATACCTTAGAGGCATATGCCATGGCAGCAGAGCATCGCCAACACGAGAATGGAGACCTCAAGGCCCGGACATATCCCTGCGGCTACTTGTGCCCAAACAGTCTCAAAGAATCTCAGCTGTGCCATTCGCATGGACATCATGTTGGTTTCGCCTAATCTTGCACACCAGGCCTCTGAGCTGAGTGCAACTGAGTCAGGTGAAAAGTTGCCCCATAAGGCATGAGCATGCTGCGAACTGAAGCAGTGCCGGGCAGACAGACCTGTACAGCCAACGCATGGACTGTGAGCTTTGGGGAACAGATGACTCCCTGTAGGAAAGGTTGTGTGCGTGTACTTGCAGCTGCAGCGCTGCAGCGCCAAAAGGCACCTGAGCAAGCACACGTATGCTAGTCCATCTTTCCATGGAGACAAGGGCCTCCCTGTGAGGTGATGGGCCTAGGTCCTGTGCTGGTCACAGAGCACAATGTGTCTGTTGTCCTTTAAAGGTGTGTTGGCACTTGCGCAGTTGCAGCCCTAGGGCCTGCAGCTGCATGTGCATGCAGTTGCTACATGTACAGCATGAACATTTTCAACGCTGATACTACCTCGAACTTGGAAGTAGAATGTATGCAGAATGCCAGCTTGGATCGAGATGAGAGCAGAACATAGTAAAATTGCTCAGATTTAAGGTACTGGCAGGACCTGTCTCAGGGGCAGTGGTGAGAAGCTGCACAGCTCACAGGCGAAGCTGCCCGACAGTAGGAAAGCACGGCAAGCCACGTTCCAATTTCGGAGGGCCGTACAACATACGTTCTTCTCATTATGTTGGTTGCTGAGCAGTCGAACGGGCTGTATTGTGACAAAAGCAGCCTTGTGCCGCGGTGCCCAACAGGCCCAATGCAACGCTTCTGGCTCAGAAGCGGAAGATTGATCCCCGGGTTGCACTGTTCTACATTCCGGGCATCTGGGACTTCGGTGTCAGGTGGGAAGAAGGATGGTCTTGGCCTTGTGGACTAGCACCCTGTCCAAGCTTCGTCACCGTGCTCTCATGTCCTGCCTTCATGCCACATCCTGCACAGGGTCTCCTGAGCCTTAAGCTGCACTACGGGCTCGATGTTCTGGGGTCATTTTATAATGGTGACCTGTCGCCTTGTGTGGATTCCACCATTCATTCGGAATGATACTGTGTCACTGCGTCAGGCAAGGGAATCAGGAGGGGTGGACCTGGAGGTGGGAGTGGGCGAGGTGGCTTTCGTGGTAGTGTCTTCCTGACCACTGCAGCAGCAAGTGCTGCTCAGAGTGGACCAGCCATGGCTCGAGGTAACAGCCATTCCTGAATGCCATGACGCCCATTGCGCACGCGGTTGGCTTGTTTGCAATGGATGAACGCTGCTAGAGTCAGGGAGTCTGAGGGAGGGTGCCGAGACATGCAGGCGAGAGGCTGAGCGTAGCGCCCAGGATCTGCATTTTGGGAGGGGGCTTTGGGGGCCTGTACACAGCCGTGAGGCTGGAGAGCCTGCTGTGGCCCCAGGGCAGCAAGCCGCAGGTCACGCTGATCGACCAGAGCGAGCGCTTCGTGTTCAAGCCCCTGCTGTACGAGCTGCTGAATGGCGGCGCGTCTCCCGAGGAAGTGGCGCCCTTCTTCACCAAGCTGCTTGCGCCGTACTCCACCAACTTCATCCAGGTGCGCCTCCCAAGGTTTGCGGCCAAATCAGGGACAAGCTACAGACAAACCAGACATGATGTGCTCATGCTCCTGTCAGCATGCCAGTGCTGGCTCATGAGAGTCTGCCTAATCGTTCTGTATGTGCGCAGGGCAGCGTACAGGCCGTAGAGGAGGAAGAGGAGCACAAAAGTGTCACAGCCCTGAGCTCAGGCAAGCTTCATAATACAACCATAGAACCAGGCCTGTGCACAATGACCGGCATGCCAAGCCTGCCATGTAATTCAGACCAAGCCTGTGACAGTGCCTTTTGCACCAATGCTGTAGATCATCACAAATTACAAGGAAGTTTCAGCCTATGTGGAAACTATTTTTGTTGTATATGAGGGGAGATTATCCTTTCATGACTCGTGGCATGGTGCAAATGCAGAGGCTGTGCATGCAGGTGGTAGGGTACTGCTGTCCAGTGGCGTGGCTGTGGAATACGACTGGCTTGTCCTGGCTCTGGGAGCAGACTCCGTGTTCTTTGGCATCGAGGGCGTCAAGGAGCACTGCATACCCTTCTGCTCATACCCAGACGCCATGAAGGTGCTCACTCCCTTGGTGTTGTGCGGACACGCTACCATGTCCAGTTCCAAGCCATTGCAGCTCACAGCAGCACCTACACCCTGTCATACTCGGGCTTCTCACTGAATTTGTTTGTGCAGGTGGAGGCTGAGCTCAGAGCCTTGGAGGCAAGACCAGGGACTGCAGAGGTGCTGGTAGTGGGCACGGGCTATGCAGGCATTGAGCTGGCAACCACAGTAGCAGAGCGGCTAGGGTCCAAGGGCCAAGTGCGCATGGTCACTGCAGGCAGGCACCCTCTGCCCATACATTGAGCCTGTGCTTAGCTTCCATGACATGGGGCATGGGATTCAGGGAGGCACCACCTTAAAGGGCATATGTTTGTGTTTGTCTCATACATGGTGCACTCCGTGAACATTGGTGCTCTAGATGGCGAACCTGAGGCGGATGTGCAGGCAAGGAGATCCTGGAGGGCTGCCCAGCCGGGCAGCAGGAGGCTGCCCGGAAGTCCCTGCAGGAGCAGTCTGTGCCCGTGATCACAGAGGCCCTGGTCACGCGCGTCGGCCTCACCGAGTCGCAGCCCGCCTCCACCAGCCAGCCCGCCCGCAAGAGCATCACCCTGAAGACGCCCACCACTGACAACCAGGCATGGCACATTCTGCTAACTGTCATTGTGCCAGAGACGGAGGAGGGGTCTTGAGCATTTCTTGCACTGAACAGCTGGTCTGGACTGTGATGTTGGTATCCAGGGCTTGCCTTTCTCCTGCCACAGGGGTAGGGGTCTGATACCAGACCCATGACACTATTTCAAAACGTGATGTCTGATGCAGGTACTGCAGGCAGATCTGGTGTTGTGGACAGCAGGCAGCAGCCCTGTGTCTAAGGAGGGTGTGGGTGAGAGCACGCCCAAGCTGCCCTTTCCACACACGGACAAGGGCGCAGTGAAGACGGACCCTACCCTGCGCGTCAGGGACCACCCCAGAGTCTTTGCGCTGGGAGACGTCTCGGGCTCTGAGTCGCCCGACCCCTCAACATCGGGCAACTCCCTCCCAGCCACTGCGCAGGTATGCTACTTGTGTCTGGATGCGTGCGGCCTCTGGGCTTGTCAGTCTGGCGTGCCTCATGAACAAGTGTGGAATATTGATTACATGTAGTTTCATAGGGCATCCTCACAGGATTGTCTCTCTGCTGGATCATGCACATTGTCATGGGTGCCACTCATTCCAAGCTCCAGTAGAAGCTTGACAAAGCGCCGCATCAGGGTTCCTGTTTTCCTGAAGCGTGCTTCCTCCTTACATCTGCAGTGCTCTGCTGCAGGTGGCCTTTCAGCAGGCAGACTATGTGGCGTGGAACCTATGGGCGTGCATCAACAAGCGACCCCTGCTGCCCTTCAAGTACCAGCATCTGGGCGACATGATGTCCCTTGGGCGCAGCAGCGGAGCAGTCACGCTGCCAATACCAGTAGCGCCGCCCCTGCAGCAGGCCGCCAACAATGTTGCCTTCCGTAGCCTCTTGAGCCTGGCTGGCATTCAGTAAGGCCCTTGCCCCTTACCTCTTACTCCTCAATGCATCAGCTTGCGCAGCTGTGATGCATCAAGGCAAAGCAGAACTGCGCATCCTGATTGTGATGATCCCATACGTGCAGATGAGGCCCTTGTGCAACATTTTGGCTGTACAGTATGTACTGAGTGGTGCACGCTGGTCACTGATGATGTACTACTTTTGCCTCCAGGGTTGGCGCAAACAATGGGCAGGCAGTGACGGTGGAGGGACCTCTTGCAAGTGCACTTAGGCGAGCAGCATACTGGTACCGCCAGCCAACAGCAGAGCACAGATTATCTGTGGGAGCATCATGGCTGCAGCAGGCCGCCACAGAGGGCGCTACTCTAGCACAGAGAGTCCTTTCAGGGCAGAGCAGTCAGTCCACAAGAGCCAACAGACCATGAGACAGCTCCTGCCTCCTGCTTGCAGCCAACGCAATTGAGAACAGAACCGCATGTGAAGAACTTTGTAGATTGGAACGCATGCCCAAGCACACTCTAAGGTCCGGTCACTAGTCCCTGAAGACGAGCTTATATTCCCAGAGCAATCCCGATTGTTCCACATTGAGGTATACGTACAGCAGTGTGCCCCACATGGTGCGGACTGGCATGTAAGGAAGCCACCAAGACACCTGACAACACGGTTGTAAAGAAGACAATCATGGCAGTACTCCCATGCTGGGGCACCACACAGCAGCTTTCGCTTCAGCCAATGATCCTCAGCATAGATGAGTCAGGCCAAGTGGCATCGTAAACTCCCACGTCAGCATCAAGGCTCAAGTTCCCCGCAATATTCCTCCCGCATTGCAGCCCCTCTTGAAAGAATGGAGAGTCGAGAAAAGGTCTGTGTGACATGACGACCCCGCGTCGCAGAGAACTGCGTCCCAGATGACGATGAATATGTAACTGGTCTGGGCAACTCGTTAATGAGACAGTAGCATATTCTAAAATGGCAAAGAAGAAGCCTCAAAACAATCTAGCCCACATATACCAGCACACGAACATCGCAGTCTACCTTGTAGGATTTGTGGCTGTGGCATCACTTATATATGACAGTACACAGGTAAGACCAAGGTCGATCTGCTGGGTGGGTGCCTTGCCCTCTGCAGTATATAGAGGTCAAGCCAATAAGCGAGTGTCTGTACTGCTGCAGGGTATCGTTCAAAAGTATGAGCTCAACCGCAAGTGGTTCTATCTGTACGGTGAGCATCTCATGGCCAAAGAGTCTGCAAACCTGCAGCCTGATGCACATTATCTAGCTCTTCTGGACGCATGGTGCTTTTGAGCTGTCATGTGTGCATCCATAGGCAAGCCC
The DNA here is from genome assembly GCA_000812005.1 of Coccomyxa sp. LA000219. Taxonomy (NCBI): domain Eukaryota; kingdom Viridiplantae; phylum Chlorophyta; class Trebouxiophyceae; family Coccomyxaceae; genus Coccomyxa; species Coccomyxa sp. LA000219. Next base: position 41,677 of record KN714614.1, on the reverse strand, counting down.
AAGGGGCTGTCTTGAGATGGACTGGTCAGACTGAGGAGCTCGTGCTGCTCTGTCCTGCTGATGTGTCTCAAGGCTGTCTGCTCTCTGTTGCAGGGGCTACATGCTTCTTTGCCTACCTGTATGTAAGGCCTCTCATCAGAAGAGGGCTAGGCTCGGCCTCAAGGCACGTTCCATCCCTGATTCTTTGAGAACTGTAACATATGCTGGTATGTGAGTTTCATCAGGAGTAACTGCAAATTTCCTCTCAAAAAGGAGGCAATATGACCAAACGCTATTACTATGACATGATGCCTCTTGTGGTGCATGCAGGGGCTACATCAACTTTTACTCGGTCTACATTGCATGGCTGTGCAGCGCCATCTTCGTGCACCTGCCAAAGTTCAAGGCGCTGGGCTTTGACATCCGCACAGATGTGTCACTGCTGCTGACCATCTTCCTACTCTCATGCCTGGTGAATCTCTGACACCCCCTCACTGTCTGTCTGCCAACAAAACAGTGCGTCGTGGAGTGCGTGACTCAGTGCAGGTGAGCTGCTTGAACACAGAGGCCTGAACTGACAGCATTCCCCTGCCACTGAGCAGGTATTGAGCATCTTGCACGCAGTGCACTCGCTCCTAGTGTTCTTCAATGTCCTTGCGCCGCGCCTGCTGGTCACCAATGCAGGCCTTGTGGGGAGCCTTTCCCTCATCATGCTCAACTCCATGAACCTGGCAGTAGCCTGCAGGTAAGCTCACACTGCAGTGCACAGTCTCATGAGTTGCCTCGTGAGGTTCAGTCTGTGAGTGCCTGATGCTCACTGACAAGGCCACTGTGATAGTGGATCACAGTGTCTGAGATTTCGTTCAATATGTCACGGAGAAGCAGCTCACTGCATGACCTTCTGAATGACATATGTGTGTCTGTGCAGCACTTACTACAGCTTTTGCGGGAATTCTGGGAAGACTGGCACGGGAACTGGGAAGGGCATAGCTGGAGAGATCCGGTCAGCAGTGTGCAACAACTGGCTGAAGCCCATTGACATGAGGGAGCACCCAACCTTCAGCTCCTGGGTCATCTACGGTATTCCCTCTTCATCCCTCTCTGCCACTCTACACTGAGAGAGTTGATGCTTGACACCTGCAAGAGGATCGTAAGGCCCGACATGCATACGAGTCAATGCCTGCCTAGCCCTCTTACACCTGTGATCAAGCACGGCAGTAAGCGTGCGTCCTAGTGCATGATCCGCTGCAGTTGAGCCATTGCGTGAGTGTTGGGAGGCCGCTGCAGGGGAGGAGGCGGGTGTTCATGGCCTGGCTTCTGAGCCGACAGGGCCTTCATTCCGCTTGGACATAGATGGCATCAGCTTCTCCCATGGAGCTGCTGCCACCACAGTGTCTCCGGTCTTCTCACTTTGGCTCACCCTAGTGCTCATGTACATAGGTAAGCCAGAGCCCCTCCTGACAATCTGCCAGTATTGTATGGGTGAGTGTTTGTCAGTGATAGTACAGAGAGTTGCTGTGCTACTGGTGATGAACTATCCCACATGGCTGAATGCAATCATCATTGGGGCAGTTGTCCTGAAGCACTGCAGTTATGATGTCTCTTGTCATTCCTTCTGAAAATCAAGTTGTGCTCTGCAGTCAATAGCGTGGCGGACTACAATGCGGCAGGCGCGCTGAACACGGCACGCAGCGGGAATAACGCCCGCCGGCCTTCAATGAAGCGCCGCCATAGCTTCGACTTCTCCAGGCGCAAAGCTGTGTTCCTCACCGCCCCAGGCAGGAGGTCCTTGGATGTGAGTCTTCACGCTCACGCACGCTGAGCATTGTGCTGATTTCGCACTATCAGCTGATCTGAAATGCAGCTACAGCATTCTTCAGCGGTCTCGCAGTAGTTGTATGACCTGCCGACTAGAGTCAGGCGTATGCAAATGGTGAGCTCTCAGGTGTGCATGCAGCTCATGCAGCGCTCGGCGAGCGAGATCATGAATCAGGCGACGGTGCGGGCTGTGAGCGGGATGCTGCGCAACTTCTCTGCAAACCTGCCTGACACGCTGCTGGCAGGCCTCCCGGGTTCCCTGCTGCCCCCTCACACCCCTCGGCCCATCAGCGTGCCCCAGACAGCCCGCGCCTGGCGGCCTGGAGACCAGTCCTCCCTGTTCAAGACTGTCAGCGCAATGTACGCCCGCTTTTCCTTCCATGACAGTGCGGGCTGAGTGCATTTTGAGCTTTCATGAACATCCTGTGTGCAGCATGCAATCAGCTGCAGTAATGCAGGCTGTAACAGGCTTTGCGTCAGGCACTAGCTGAGTGAGAGAAATGCCTACAGGGAGGAGGTGGAGCCTACCAGTGATGAGCAGCCAGACTTTCTGCCCATGTTCCCCTGGTACAGCGGGACGTCCGCAGACATGTACCGCACCATCTTCGGGCTGGTCGTCTCCCTGAAGCTGTTCCTGGGCCGCTTCGACATGCGTACAATGCAGGTAACTCTCTCCACCCGTGGTCTTGACAGCCAGCGACTCAGAGATCAGTGGCCATTGACTACTCAAAGGCACATGTTAATCGTGCAAGGTACAGTGGCATGCACGCGATAAAGCACTTTCTTGGGTCAAGACCGCATCTGAATTTTTCTGTGTTCTGCCAGGCTGCAACAGGTGCTGGTCCTCCTGGCGGCGGAACGCAGCCTCCTAGGTGAGCCACACCTTCAAGACGCACACATGTCAGTTCAGATGTGTACTAACCATTCATCTCTGGCACGCCTGAACCACTTCACCCGCAGGGTTTTGGTGCTTGAGAGCATTGGCTTGCATTTGAAGCTGTTGAGAATGCTGCGTAAATGTGCAGGGAAGGAGATGGTTTCACATATGAGCACTTGGCGGACAGGAAGCATGTGTGGATAGACTTCTGCGCAGACACAGGAGACGGAGGGTGAGCCATTGCATGCCCTAACAAAGGTTGAATCATTGCTTTTGGTGACAATAATGCCTCCTAGCAGCTTCATGGCTTGGCTGCTTTTGTGTGATGCCCACCAATCACCCACGACAGATTTGTATGTCACTGGCATTTTCACAGATGACGCTCTCTTGCAGGGATCCCACCTACTCTGTAGCGCGTGCGATGGCAGCCCCCATCCTTCACGTGAAGGATGCCTGTCCTGCGTCTGTGAAGGGAAGCCTCCCTGAAAAGACAGACACCTCAGAGGTGCAGAACGGCCAGAGGGATGATGACCTTGCAAGCACAGACAGCCTTGGCACAGACAGCTCTTCAGGCCTGGACAGCCCCAGGGAGGGCCATCATAGAGGTTCGCTGTCCTGCAAAGCTGTGTGCTCTCTGAATGTCTCCTGCCAGCCTTTCTTGGGCTTTGCCTTTTGCTATGTGACCACACCAAATCGCTTGTGTATCCCCAGTGCCATGCCACAACTGTATCCCCGGTGCCATGCCACAAGTCCTCAGCGCTGCTTTGCAGGTACAGATGATGAGACGTCGACGTCCGGCAGGGCCTTCCCTGAAAGCCAGGCGAGACCGACAGCAAAGCTCCTCCCGAGAGGGGATGTTCTCATTCTTGGGGGCGACCTTGCATACCCAAACCCATCTACAGAGACATATGAGCTGCGGTTCTTCGCTCCTTTTGAGGCTGCCTTGCCTCCACCACCTGTAAGCACCATCTCCTTCTGTCGATTAACTTCTATATCAAGCCATGAGGACACGAGCACATCTGCAAACCTGCAATGTCTGGCATTTGAGAGTGAGGGTTTCAGGGGCTGGCAGAGTTAGATGTCACAAATCAGGGTTGGAGATGCTTAGTGAAAGTCAGTGCAGCAAACGAGATGGAATGAATGGCTTGGCATGCTGCAGGGAGTACATCCAGGGCGCCTGGTAGTGAACAAGCCAGACATCCCTCTCCTCGTACACCGCGGCCGGAGAGTGACGTGCAGCAGCCCGGAGTCCTGCTGCTCCACCCATGCAGACATGGGCAAGTCTGCCCACAGCGGTGACTCTGACTGCAGGTGACTTGCATTACAGCATTTTCTCCATGGCATCTGTAGGCTAGTTTACCTTGGTGTCTTACAGATTTGCCTGCTAGAAGGTTAGCTAGTGAGGGCACTGTTTTGTTATTGTGAGAGCTGCTGAAGGATTGAGTGTGCTCACAGGGCATGCGCCGCAGCTGAGGCCCTGAGGAATTATGACGGCCCCACAGCATTCGCAATTCCTGGGAACCATGACTGGATCGACGGGCTGGAAACATTCCAGCGTTTCATACAGCATAGAGGATGGTTGGGCGGCTGGCTTTTGCCTCAGGTTCGTGCCCAGACTCACTCTGGAGTTGCAGATGATTCCCCAGCAGCACATGTGAACTCACCTTTGGTTCCTCTCTTGCTGGGCCATCACAGCTTTGCATCAGGCAGACATGCGCTGAGGGTTCTTGTGTTACATACAGGAGAAGAGCTACTATGCGCTGCGGTTGCCGCATGGCTGGTGGCTGTTTGGACTGGATCTGGCTCTTGTGGACGACATAGACATGTGCCAGTGCAAGTGCGCTGCGCTGACTCCTTGCACTCCTGACATGTCATTTTCCAGTGCTGCTTCCTTGCTGATCACTGTCTTGAATGCTTTGCCATGTCAACATCTGTGGCTGGCAGCTCAAAGCTGGTTTTGCATGTACAGGTACTTTGCGAGGATAGCAGACGAGCGCATGAAGCCGGACGATCAGGCAATCCTGGTGACTCACCAGCCCATGTGGCTGGCCGAGTGGTTCAAGGAGAGGGCAGGGTGCCACAACCTGCGCCAGCTGGTGCGGTGTCACCTGAAGGGCCGCGCCAGGATCCACCTAGCAGGTGCATACCTGCAATCTCAGCATCCCATGTCTCTCAAAGTCTCCAGAAGCCAACGACATTGGACTGCTGTTCAAATGAGTAGCATCCCCCTCTACAGCTTTGACCCCGCCCATAGAGAAGCCTAAGCCTGGAATCGAACCATAAGCTTGAAGGCTGTCCATTGCAGAACCTGTAAGTGCTGATGGACTGGGATGGATCGGCCAAGCTCCTCATGTGCCTCGCAGGGGACTTGCATTTCTACATGCGCCACTCCTTCAGGCCTGCCCCAGCACCCATGAAGGCAAATGGCAAGGTTGCCAACGGCCACGCGGATGACTTCTCAGGCAACAACCCCTTCGCAGAGAGCGCGCCCTCGCGCCTGGCAGCTGCCAAGACTCTGGGCGCGCGCAACGCCTCGGTGTCGGGCTCATCTGTGGCTTCTAGTGAGGCAGATGAGGCAGAGCTGGGGCGTGACATCTACCAGGACCTTGCTAGCCTTGTGCACAACGGTAAGATAGCTCTTTCACCAAGCATCCCATTGCCTGCACTGTATCAGTTTAGGAGTCAGAGTAAGAGCCGTGCCTTCCTCAAATCACTGTGTGAGAGGGCGTGGCCTGCGTGCTCAGGGGGACTTTTGCCGCGTCGTGTGCATCAGCTCGGTAATGAGTTCTGATATCTGAACAGCCGTTGTGTCTGTGCAGCACAAGCAGCCAACAGCCAGGCTGTGGCAAGCAACACGCTGCACGCTTCTCCAACCGCCAATCTGCACCCCTTCGACCCTGAGCACCTGATAGTGAACGGCCTTGGAGGGGCCTTCCTGCACCCGACGCACGTCTTTGCGCCCGCCCGCTTTGCATCCGTGCCGGACCCCCACGCGGATGAGCTGTTTGAGCAGGGCCTCTCCCCGCGTGGCAGGAGTCCCAAGGGGGGCAGCCCAAAGGGAGGCTCGCCCCCGCGAGGCAGATCCCCATCCAGGGGCATGAGCAGGAGGGGCAGCTTCGTTGGTGAGCAGCCTGCCGCCATGCTAGTTGCCTTCACGCATCTGAAGGCCCAGGTTGATGCTTTTTGGGGAGCAGTGAGGGCACAGGGTCCCGTCCGATACACAATCCAATGATGGCTGGTCTAAGCTCATGGTACTCAGATCGCGTCTGTACTCATTTCGCAGAGATGTGTCTGCTGATATGATTCCGACATTGGAGCTGTGCCCGCAGGTGAGCTGCCTAGCTTCAAGATTGAAGCTGACAATGGGGCAGTGGCAGGCGGTGGTGGAGAGTTCAGCTGCGCAGCGGTGTACCCCTCACCAACGCAGTCCTTGCAGCTGGGCCGGCAGAACCTGCACCTCTTTCGCTTCAAGAATACCCGCTTCGACATCATTGGGGGCGCCTTCTACTTCCTTATGGTGGTAAGTCCTGCTCCACACTTTCTGCCCTTCAACTTGTGAGGGTTTGTGTGCACTCACAACCTTCACATGGTAATAGCTAGAGATATTTTGCTCTCCTGAGCGCATAGCTGCTGTCGTGGGTTTGCAAATCTGACAGCAAGAGACTCTGAGCATCACTGAAGAGCACATTGGGCAAGGTTGTAAGCAAATGTGGGCATCAAGCCTGTTCTTGCCCCTGCAGGTGAGCGTGCTGCCGCGCTGCAATCGTGTGGCAGAGATCCTGGACGCGCGCACGCTGGCAGAGGGGCTGCAGTCGCTGGCGCTGGCGGCGCTTGACGCTCTCACGGCCATCTTTGCGGAGTCCTACCTGTCCCTGGGAGCCGTCATTGCAATGTTCATCCTGTGCTGGTGCATGGCCAGCTCTGGTGGCTATGGAGTGGTCCCCTATGGACCCCCGCCCCCGCCTCAGGGGAAGAGCATGTCCTTCTGGGACAAGATGGCCCTCAAGTAAGCCCCCTGAGCAAAGTTATCCCTGGCAGATGACTTCTCAGAAATGGTCGCTCAACTTAAGCTCTCTGCAGCTGTCTGCAATGGCTTGCTTGTGACTGCAATTCCTCTGCTAGCCTGCCTCTCAGGTACCAGTCAAAGACTGATCGAGGCTGGGAGTCTTATCTGATGTGTCAGCCCTTCGCTTGTGGTGAGGATTGCCTGATGTCTTTTGCAGGGGCCGCACAGGTGGCCTGACAACCCAGCTCATAGCAGCTCTGGCGCACGCCAGTGCACACATCTTTGCTGCTGTGGTCTCATTGGTCCTTCTAGAGCTTGGGGTAGAGACATGCATCAGGTGACTGCCATGACGAAATCCCAGCAGATTGCATTCAAGGACCTGCCATGATGCACTATTGAGCATCACAGAAAATCGGCATGTTGAGGCTGGCTAAGTGAGGAGGAAATGGTACATGTCTGGTGGCTGAGACATGATCGCCTGCAGGTATGAGGAGCTTGGGAAGGACGGGTTCCACTCTGTGTACCGCTGGTACCAGCAGTTTGAGGCGCAGCACTTCCCAGACCCTGCGGGACTCCGGGAGAGCATCGCCAAGTACACTCTGCACCTGTACCCGGGCATCCTGAAGGCTGCCATGGCGGTGTTTGACGTGCCGGAGGCCATTGCCGTCACCAGGACGGCCATGTGCAGTGGCAGCATGTCCTCACTCACCCGCCTGCAGGTGAGTATGCGCGATCCCACTCCAGCTGTGTGTCTCGCATGCCTTGGTGTCTGGATCAATGTAGATTCTCTGAGGGATGAAAACCTTCCAGCCCTACAATTGGCATGGGCCCTGACGTGCATGTCCTCTCTCACGAGATTATACAGCGCATGCAACATGCATTGAGTGTGCACAAGCCAAGATTTGTTATAAATTGACAAGTTAGTCCATCCGACAGGGGCTATATGCACTTGTGCGGTGCAGGGTGCTGCATACTACTTGGGCATGCTGGCGTACTACTGGGTCCTCGTCACGCCCAGCGTGGGCTTCCTGTTTGGTTGCTATCTCTACCTGTCTGTCAACTGGTTCCACGTACATTACGATGAGGCGTTCTCATCACTTCAGATCCCCCATCATAAGGGGTTCTCACGCATCCATGTCACCCCAGAGGGCGATCTGCACATCTATGGGTTGGCTATTGACAAGGTGTGCCTTTGTAGCATCCACCCAGTGCTCAAAGCTGTCATATGCTGGGTGGAAGCTGCAGGAGATGTGTGAGATGATTGGCTAGTGCTGATTCTTGGAGGCTGGTGGTGCTGTGAGGTTGTGGGTATTTGTATCAAAGCAGGCTTATATGCATAGGCATGCTACAAGGGATTATAGCAGCCCTATGCTCATATGATTCATCCAGTTGGCAAGGAAGTGGACGTGCTCAGCGTCTGAGACAGTCAATGCTGTTGCAGGTCGCGTGCGAGTGGCGGGAGGATCCACATTGGCGCGGCCCCAATGGTGGCGGCAGCCGCCGCCAGCCCGCACACCGCGCAGAGCACCCCTCACGCTGGCTGCCCCTGCGCCGGCCCAATCTTGCAGCCACATCTGCCAAGGGCGCTCCGCTCGAGGGCGAAGTGCGCATGATCGACTACCTCGTGGTCCCCAAGACGAGGCCCTTCGTGTGAATTGGTAGCCTGTTGGCCCCTTACGCTGGCCTTCCTATGGCAGCCCACTCATATAAGAGGGCCTGTAGACTGTTCCCCTCGTAGGCGAGACTGGTTTGGTCAACGCTCCCCAGTGAAGGAGCCGATTTTGATCTGTCAAGGCCAGTGCATGTGTTAGACACTGGTGTATGTCCTTGAGAGTCTGGGCGTTGGTGTGAGTTTGGGATAGCACAGCTTTGCAACCGATTGTTGCTGGGGTTCTCAGGTCACAGGCAGATTGCCATGGTTGATTTCCATGGTCTTGTAGGCCGCGGCGCAATTTTGTATAGAACAAGATTCGCATGCCCATGCTCAGAAGCAGCGCAGAGAGCGCTGGATAGTTACGTTCCATTTAGCTGCAGGAGCGCCTTGGTTTACGCAATCTCACAGGGCCTCTCACAGCCGAGGAACACCTTGCTGGAGGCGGCAATCCCGTTCTGGCACATTGGCTAGAGTAGCTACCCGGCAGCTAGCATTTTGCGGCCGTGAGGAAAACATGAGAGGCTCTACATTCCGAGCTTGGGGCCTATAGACCGCAGGCCGCGCTGACAGACATCTGCAGGAGAGCGCTGATGGGATAAATGAGCAACGCCCATGGCCAGCATGGGACATGTCACTGACATTAGGTAGCACAGCAGCATCAATGGGGGTGGACAACACAGACAATCACAGTTGTCTATCAGGTGTGACAGCTCTATCCAGTGATGTGACTGAGACAAGGACAATATCCATCAGGCTCTTAGCACTATGCTATCTGTTCTTAGATCGCTATAGCTTGGTTTTGGGTGACGATCCCGTCGTAACTTTGCATTGACTAACGACGGAAGGTTTTGGACTACGTAATTGATTGATCGGTGACATGGTCTTCACAACGTAAGCAAGGTTCAGCAGTCTAGATAGCGTGACTGAAGACTAGATAGCGTGACTGAAGAGCTTGTAATTTGGTGACGGGATCGGAGATGAGGAATGCGAAGCGCATTTGGGCATCTTTGCACCTCGTTTCAACAGAAGGCACGAGCCAAAATTGTATGTGAGGATCGCTGCCTGTTCCGGGAAGGAAATAGAATTGATGGCCGGGACGCAAGGGTGAATCACGCGGGACGGGTAGGCCAAGATGACAATCGTTCACGTCAACTGCACGCTATCGACGGGTGCAACGCCAGGAGGGCGACAGTGTCCCTTGTTTCCAGAAACAACACGGTGTGACGATTGGAGGGCAGCATCTGTATTCATCAGTCAAGCTTCTAAGAGTAATAGCCCTCCGGTCAGTGGAGCGGTCCATACTAGACGCAGGAGTATTCATAGCGCAGCCACGGGATGGAGGCCATCCCCTTCGGGGAGGATGAGCCGACACAATCCCTTGAGATGCCCCGCAAGTCCACATTCGAAACAGAGAAGGGCGTGCGGGAGCAGCCTGCTCAAGGCACCCCGAAAGAGACCCCAGGCCACGACCTCATTCACGCGTCAAACCGAGCCATCCATCCAGAGGTGCGCAGTGGACGATGTCTTGAGACCTTGTTGACTTTCACCTGCGTCCAACTGACCTGCATGACAGGAAGGTGTACATGATTAGTCCTGCTTATATGGTTTTAGACCAGCAGTGAGGATAGAGGGCTTACAGGAAGCGCCCTTCACGTCGAGTGTAGTGCAATAAGGGGTCCATAGAGCTGCCCCTGAAGGCGCTGTCTCTTGAGCTTACTAAAGTCGCGTTCAATGCTTCCCAGGGAAAATCTGCAGATGCAAAAGACAATGGGAGACAACTGACCATAAGCGACAAGTTGTCTCTGGAAGACCGCCAGCTGGTAGTCAGAAGGGCTCTCAACACAGAGCAGCAAGATGCCCAGGATTATCTGGAGCGTGTCAGGGCCAGGTTTGACAGGTGGGCATACATCAGACACCCGGCTGCGAGCTGCACACTGCGGTCTGTATGCTTCCAGAGTGTGTGGCTGAACTTTGCTCTGATGCAGTGTTCCAGCACCTCATGGGCATGTGAGACACCACATGCCCAGCCTTGCACAAAGTGCCCGGTGATATTGTACAAGGCGCACATCAACGTGCAAATACTGTCCAGTGCCAAAAATGTGTTTGGCATGATTGCAGGGTCAATCTGGAGCTCCCCACAGTGGAGGTGCGCTTTGAGAACCTTCACATTGAGACAGAGGTGTACGCAGAGACCAGCCGGCAGCTGCCCTCGCTCTGGAACGCTGTGCGCTCATCTGTTGAGGTACGCGGCCAAGCAGCCTGTCATAGCACAACACTTTGGTACTTTCTGCGGGGACATTGTCATGCACTTTCTGACAAACAGTGCCTATCAGCCCTGCCAGTGAACCACCGCAGAGATCAGGCTGTCAAGGGGATGCTATTGGTGTCAGCGTATGTTGGAAGGTCGACAGCCTCAGCCAGCCTTGTTGTTGTGCTGTCTGACATTGTCATGTCCCTGCAGTGGGCATTCTTGAAGCTTCACATCCTGCGCGTGAGGAGGGTAAAGATGGCCATCCTCAACAACATGAGCAGCCTGATCAAGCCGGGCAGGGCGACTCTCGTCCTGGGACCCCCTGGCGCCGGAAAGTCCACCCTCCTCAAAGCCATGGCTGGGAAGCTGAGCCCGCATGGCCTGAAGGTGGTTTTGCCACTCCTTATGCCCTTCCCTCCTTTCTTTGCCGCCCAGAGAGCGCAGTCGAGATGCTTCCTTGAAGGATGAAAGGCTCACAGGCCTATGTCTTTCAAGCGTCGGGTTTCCTTTGAGGGAGCCTCCTCATTCCATGACACTTGCGTTGCAGATTGACGGGAAGGTCACATACAATGGGCACGAGCTGTCAGAGTTCCTCCCGGAGAGGACGGCAGTGTATGTGGAGCAGGAGGATCAGCACATGCCAGAGCTGACTGTGCGGGAGACCTTTGATTTCTCGGCTTGCTGCCAGGGCGTCGGCAGCAATGCAGGTGTGCTCCTTACCACTTCTCTGCATGCATGTGAGCATTTGGTCTCCTTGATGCATGTAGAGTGCTGCTTGGTTTCATGGAAAGATGGCAAGTCAAGCATAATCACTGAGATTTCTGGACTGAGAAGGCAGCCCATGCAAGCTATACTGGGCCTGGTAATGCTCGCAGTGCACTTTCCTTGGATGCACCCATGTGTAAGCCCTGCCATCGTGCAAGGCATGGCTACAGATCTGCCGCAGGAGGTGTCCACTGGGCATGGCATGCACCGCTCCTCGATATGAGAGCGGTTTCGATTGGGCTATGGACAGGGGCTGTCTGGAAAGGTGCCCTGATCCAAGGCAAATGCGCGCAGATCTGCTGGCGGAGGTGCGCAAGCGGGAGCAGGCACTGGGCGTGGAGGTGGACTGGAGCGTGGACGCCATGCTCAGCGCGGAGGCGCTGTCGGGGGCGCAGCACAGCGTGGCCACCGAGTTCATCATCCACATGCTGGGCCTCGACATCTGCGCCAACACCATCATCGGGAACGCCATGCACCGCGGCATCTCCGGCGGCCAGAAGAAGCGCGTCACCTCAGGTGAAACCCTCATGGTCTGTGGTGATTCCCATAGGCACGCATTCTGGCTCTGGCTGCCAGGCGTCTTTACAGGCGGTTCAGCTTGCCATAGCTTGTGCAGTGTACCCTGATCATGAAATGGTGCCGCTCCCTAGACACACTGCCGTGTGCTCCCTCATGTGCCTTTATCCTGGGGCATGTGAGATTTCCGGCCTGGTCTAGCGTTGCTGTATGTATAAAGGAGGCTGATGGACAGCTGGCCTTGCAGGCGAGATGATTGTGGGGCCGAAGAGGGTCCTGTTCATGGACGAGATCTCCACAGGGCTCGACTCCTCCACGACCTACGCCATCATCAAGTACCTGCGGGACGCCACCCACAACCTCAGCTACACCACCGCCATCGCCCTGCTGCAGCCCGCTCCAGAGACCTATGACCTGTTCGACGACATCCTGCTGATTGCGGAGGGCTACCTGGTGTATCATGGCCCCCGCGAGCATGTTCTGGACTTCTTTGAGCCGCTGGGCTTCCGCTGCCCCGAGCGCAAGGGCGTTGCAGACTTCCTGCAGGAGGTCACGTCCCGCAAGGACCAGAAGGTGTGCCAGCTATCTCCCACCAAGCCTTCGTGATAGACATCCTTGCAGCCACAAAGCTGCACTCTTCACAGTGTAGGTGTCCTTGCATGGCATGGAGAACGTGCTTGTGTCATCGTCACGCCCCAATTTGGTGTGGGCATCATTGGATACGAGGAAGGGTGCATCCGTTTGTGCGACAGTGCTTTATAGGTGCCTGATGAATGTGTTGTTGCGTGTGCAGCAATACTGGCATGACCCTACAAAGCCATACAGCTTTGTGCCAGTGGCGGAGTTTGCAGAGCACTTCAAGGGCTTCAGCGTGGGCCGCAAGATTGCAGAGGACCTGGCCAAACCTCCCCCGGACACACCCCTCGGCTCCACCAAGCATGGCGAGCCAGAGGTATGACCCCCCCATTCGTGGGCAAATGTGTTATCCCCTGTAGCCTGCCTTTGACTTTGTCTCCTTATGTAACACAAGAGTGCTTGGAGATCATGTTTTACTGTAAGACAGGAGTAACTTTTGCACTTCTTCTGCAGGGTGTGCTTGTGAGGAGGAAGTATGCACTCACCCCTGGCCAGCTCTTCAGGGCATGCTGGGAGGTATGCCAGATGCTGCTGCAGGGTCTACAAGCCTGCCACACATATGCATGTCATTCTCTGCAGTGTGAGCTTTTTTTGGGGTATCTGTTTTCCAGGTTCCAGAGACTCAGCAAGAAATGTGCCTGTGCAGCGTGAGAAGGTCTTGGTGTCCCGCAATATGTTTCTGTACGGATTCAGGTGAGGCATTCCTGTCTCCATCAATTCAGTGATAGGCTGGCACGCGCTGAGAATCAAATTGAGAGTGTGTCAAGCTTTGCTCTCAGTAGTGCGTGCCAGATGCCTTGCACGTCACACTTGAGAGACTAGCATTGGCTGCAGATTCGCGGTGACCATGTTCATGGCAATTGTCACAGCCACCCTCTTTCTGCGCACCAATCTTCACCCTGACTCCGTGGCGTCAGGTAAAAGCCCTCACCCATGGAACCTGAAAAGCATATCAGCTACATCTGTGCCTTCCCTAAAAACGCTTTCATTCTGCCCCAGTGGCAGATATGCTGCATCAGCGCTTGAGTTGCTTGTGCCTGTGCAGGCAACCAGTACTTCAGTGTCATCTTCTTTTCGCTGATCTCCCTCATGTTTGACGGCTTTGCCGAGGAGACCCTCACAGTAAGCCCTACCATAAACTCCATTAAGTCACCCTCACGCTGCCCTGAATGCTGCAGTGCCAGGCGATGCTGATTAATCGGCCAGAGTATGGGCGCCCCGTGCCACAGCTGAAGCTGCTGCGTTTACTGTGCAGGTGGCCAGGCTGGAGGGCTGGTACAAGCAGCGGGACAACAAGATGTACCCCGCCTGGGCGTACTGCCTTCCCACCACCATCCTGCGGCTGCCCTACAGCCTGCTGGTGGCCACGCTGTGGTGCTGCATCGTGTACTACCCCGTCGGCCTGGCGCCAGAGCCCGGCAGGCATGCCCTTCACTCCGTGCCTCACCCCCCTAACACTGAACCTCAATCTGAAGCTTGACCCTGCCAGACAGCTTTGAGAGTCCTGGGCACGCCCTTCCAGGCATCTGCCGGGTGCTTTGGGCTCAGACAAGGCGGAGGTGCAGGCTCAAAGTCTGCTGTGCAATAAGACTGGGACTTGAGGGGCCGGGCGCTGCTGCAGGTTTTTCACGCTGATCCTGCTGCTGTTCATGCTGCACTCCATGGGCATCGGCCTGTTCCGCTTCAACGGCGCGCTGTGCCGCAACGAGAACATCGCCTCCACCGGCGGCGCCTTTCTGTTCCTGGTGCTGCTGCTGCTGGGCGGCTTCCTGCTGTCCAAGAATGACATCCCTCCCTGGTGGATCTGGTACTGCTCCAGCCCACTTCCCTGCATCAAGTCCCTGCACATCCTGTGCCATCGCCATGTCCTAGGAATTGCTTGGCGTGCACCTCAGATGCTTTTCATCTATAAGCTGCTCTGCAAGACCAAACTACCTTGGGCACATATGAAAATGAGGCAGGCGAACCGGGATGCGCCTCGCCCTGCAGGTTCTACTGGGGCTGCGACCCCATCTCGTATGCCCAGAGGGCCCTGGCAATCAACGAGTTCTCTGCCCCGCGCTGGCAGAACCTCAAGACGCCAAGTGGCGAGTCTGTGGGGAACACCGTGCTGGACCAGCGCGGCATCCCCCACGAGCAATGGTGGATCTGGTGCGCATCTGTCCATCTCTTGTACGAACAAGGATGGCAGCTGGGATCTCATCCTGCTCGGAGCTCTTTTGTTGCTTGGATGCATGAAGGTGAATCATCGAACTCTGGAGGAGCTCTGCATGGGAGGCACCCACTGTTAGCTGATTGCTGCCTTGATTGTGCTATGCAGGTTGGGGGTTGCTGTGATTGCGTTCTCCTGGGCCCTGTTCAACATTGGAGTATGGCTGTGCCATGCCTTCTTGGATCGTAAGTCCTTCCTCCAATACCTGCTGCTCAAGAGCATGCTGCTGCAAAGGTTGCATGCTACACTGCATGGGAAAGGTTGGAATAGGGCCCATGCAGCCTTTCACCATTGCAGCATAGGTGCAATGTAGGGGACCAGCCTCTTTCCGCAGACGCCTGATCAGGACTGTGAATCTGTGCATGGAATCCATGTTGTGATGACACATACATCTGCTGATGTGAGAGTGGCATTGCAGCACTGGACGCACCCACAGCAGACCTCAGAGAAGAGCTGAAGGAGCAGCTGGCCTTGGAGGAGGCACAGAAGACCGGCTCTGGCCAGCCCAGGACGCCCGGCAGCTCCAGGAACGCTGCAGGCGCGCCCTCCAACGGCCCTGCCACCCCTGCTGCGCAAGCCGCGCGGAACTCGTTCGCGGCCAGCCGGCGGCAGCTGTCGGGCATGCTGGGCGGCACCAACAAGGACCTGGGCGCGCTGGTGCGCGAGAGCCGGGGCAGCCTGAGCGCCAGCGGGCGCGCGCTGCCCGGGACGGAGGCCGGCGGCAAGGGCATGGTCCTGCCCTTCACCCCCCTCAACCTCACCTTCCACCACCTCAGCTACTACGTCGACCTCCCCAAGGTGCGCCTGGGCCCCTGCATCCCAGCAGACTCTCATCCTGCCAGCTGACACCTCTGCCTGCGCATCCAAGCCTGCCCTTGTGTGTCCTCACAAGGGCCAGCCCCTTGGAGTCTGCTTGCTGATCATTGTCTGCAAATCTGCGCTTTGGCCGGGACTGCCCAGCCCGGGGAGTATGATGCAAGTGAAGATCTGCGGAGGATGCGAGGTCAGTGATGGAGACAAGGGTGGTATGTCACGCAGGGAGTGTCGACAGACCCAGAGAAGCTGGGCCCGCGGGCCGCAGCGGTGGAGGGCAAGATGATGCTGCAGCTGCTGCGCGACTGCAGCGGCGCCTTCCGCCCCGGCATCCTCACCGCGCTCGTCGGCTCCTCCGGCGCCGGCAAGACCACCCTCATGGACGTCCTGGCCGGCCGCAAAACCAGTGCGCCTCCTCCCCAAGTTGCACAGCATCTCCTGGCCTTTGCAGATTGTAGTCCTTTCACCGATGATGCATTTTGCCACAGGTGTGCCGAGCACACAGGAAGAGGCGTGGTGTTGGAGATATGCAGACTGGCTTCTGACTTCCACCTTTGATGGTCAGATATCACCCTTCTTGTATAGTCTGAGCCCCCAGAGTTGGCCTGACAAGGACTTGGCGTCGCGCAGCTGGCAAGGTGGTGGGCGACGTGCGGGTGTCCGGGTTCCCCAAAGTGCAGGAGACTTTCGCCAGAGTGATCGGCTATGTGGAGCAGAGCGACATCCACTCCGCACATGTGAGCAGACAACCCTTGTGCTGTTGTGTTTTCCTAGCTGTGCTCTGTTGCTCTACCCATGATGAGGACTAAGCCGTCAATGTGCATGGGTGCATGAGGGAAATCTTGTTCTGTGCAGATCACTGTGCTGGAGTCACTGGTGTACAGCGCGCGCCTGCGCTTCAGCAAGAGCGTCTCCACAGACATCGTCTACTCCTTCGTGCAAGAGGTGCGCCCTGCGTAGCTCTTTGAAGGTCGCCAGCACATGTTTAGCCCTGCCCTCCCTGTGCTTGCACAGCAAGCAGATGACATCATACCTGTTTCCCACAGCTGATGCGGGAGCGTAGGAAGTCACCAAACCTGGCAAACATTATCCTCAAGTGTGAGCGTGGCCATGTCCCAGGTGATGGAGCTGGTGGAGCTGGAGGGCCTGGCCAACAGCATCGTGGGCAAGCCGGGCCTCAGCGGGCTCAGCGTGGAGCAGCGCAAGCGCCTCACCATCGCCGTCGAGCTGGTCGCCAACCCCTCCATCATCTTCATGGTGCGCTCCCCGCGCCCCCTGCCATGTCCAGCGGAGCTTTCCAGGTTGAGGCTGCGCAGGCTCTTTAGACATGTGATGGGCGCCATGTGAGGCATTGGATAAGCCAGCAAGTCCTGCAAAGACTCTGAGGCTGCAGCAGCTCCCGAGCAACCTTCTGAGGTGGTTGTTGCATGGCGGAAGTATGAATCTTGTCCATGTGCATGCAGGACGAGCCCACCTCAGGACTGGACGCCAGGGCTGCGGCCATTGTCATGCGCACAGGTACTGTCACCATGCCCCACATGCATCCAAGCCTGCCCTTAGACCTGTTCTTGTAGGGGTCCATGCAGTGCGTGTCACATGGCTCAGCTGAGGAGCTGTCTTCTATGCAGTGCGCAACACGGTGAACACTGGGCGCACGGTGGTGTGCACCATCCACCAGCCCTCCATTGACATCTTTGAGGTGCGCGCACTTCCTCTGCAGCCATCCTTCTCATGTAAAGAACCCTTAGTGTGCAGCAGTTTTATGGGCCAAGCCTGACAGGTGTGGTCTGTGAACAGTCATTCTGCAGGAAAGGTTTCTATACATTGCTTTGGTTGGTGGTCTGCGCTGGTGCAGTGCTGAGGGAATGAAGTGTGCTGCAGGCATTCGATGATCTGCTGCTGCTAAAGAGCGGTGGTATAGTCACCTACCACGGCTCCCTGGGAAAGCGCTCCTGCAGACTCATCGAGTACTTCCAGGTGACCATGCCTCCCTGACTATCTGTGCACAGACACTTCCCTGCATTCTGCATCAGCTCAGGGAAGGTCAGTAAACTTGCTCAGGACTGCACCGTCTTCACTTTGGCTTGACTGCCATCATCAATAACATCATCCGACAGGGAGCCTCTGTACAAGCGCCAGAGAAGGATTGTGCAGAACCCTCACGAGGTGTGGCTGCAGGGCATCAAGGGGGTGCCGGCGCTGGAGGAGGGCCTCAACCCGGCCACCTGGATGCTGCAAGTGTCCACCCCCGGCATGGAGTCCACCATCGGCGTCGACTTTGGCCAGATCTACAGGGACAGCCCCCTGTATGAGTAAGCGTCCGCCCTCGCATTCAAGCATAAGTCCTGCAAGTCCGACTCCCAGCAGCCTGTCATCTCAACCCGCGCAATCTCCAGCATGCGCCTTGATCTCTTACATCTTGTGCCGTGAGAACCCAGGGCTCTCCTGGCGCTGTACATAGCTAGCAGATGGGTCCTATGCACTCAGTGAGCCTGAGCTGTGCCATGCAGGGAGAATGAGAGGCTGGTACAGGAGCTGAGCATTCCGGCGCCCAACAGCAAGGACCTGCACTTCGAGACGCGCTACCCGCAGAGCGCCCTGTCCCAATTCCGCCTCATCTTCTGGAAGTGCGTCTCCCCTTCAACGTCAAAGCTTCTGGGATGCCAGCCTCGCATTCCCTGTGAACAGACATGTGATGCCACAGACATCTGGTCATCTCTAGCATGGGCTCTCTATAATCAGATGCCCTGTGAGGCAATCGCACATTACAGCACCATTTAAGCCTGCTGGGAGTGCTAGAATCTGTTGTGTGCAGGTTCTGGAAGAGCTATGCCCGGGACGTCCCTTACAACGGCACCAGATTCATCTTTGCCACCGTGCTCGGCCTTCTCTTCGGCCTCATCCTGTGGAACTGCGGCCACAAGAAGTGAGCTTCCATGTCCACTGCCTGCTCCAAATGGCCTTGACAGACGTGGCTGCCCGTATCCTGACTGTAGTGTGAAGTATGGCATGGCCTCAACATTGCTGGTAAATTTGACCCCGTCAGAAAGGTGGCTGGCCACGTAGGAACACCATCCAGAATGTGGGCAACATTCTGGGAGCGCTGTACCTGTCCATGCTGTTCCTGGGAATCATCAACTCTCGCACCATCCAGCCTGTTGCCGCTGCTGAGCGCGCGGTGCGTGTGCTCTGCACCCCTGTACCTGACTGCGATGCGCCCTCTGCCCACTCCATTCTTGGCACCCTGGCTGCAGGCCATGCGCCTATGAGCAGCATTGATAGGGTGCATGTGTTGACAAGATGCATGGGAAGTCCTCCTTGGTTTGACGTAGCGCCAGTCTTCCACCTGCTGCAGCCAAGCGCACATGCATAGCAGGTGCATAGACACGTGAAATGATGCAGTGTGTGGGCTGTACAGGTGATGTACAGAGAAAGGGCGGCTGGAATGTACAGCGAGCTGCCATTTGCGTCAGCGCAGTGCCTCATCGAGGTGCCCTACAACCTGGCGCAGGCGCTCCTCTTCTCTGCCATCTCCTACTTCATGCTGGGCTTTGACCACGATGCTGGTAAAGCCCTGGGGCGCCGAGATGCTAGCTCATATGTCTGTTGCGTCCTTGCTGCGGAGCGATCCTGGCCAAGCAGCTGGTCCAAGCTAGGTGGTATGCCTGTGCTTTGCTTGTCATGAGCCCTGCCCCCTCAGATCTGACAGTCTCTGTGTGTTTGGTGCAGGCAAATTCTTCTACTATGTGCTGACCATCTTCCTAACGCTCAATCTGATGACGTGCGCTCTCTTTGCCTTCACTTCTTGGCATTTCCGCAAGTGCCAATCAGCAGTAGCAATACTCCATATGCTCATACTCCTTATGCTCTTACTACCACAGAAAGCTCAAACTTTTGCAGTCTGGGGAGGACTTTGAAGATACTTGGATGTCTTGCAGGTTCTACGGTGTCATGGCTGTGTATGCAACGCCGGATCTGGCCTTTGGAAGCGTGATCTCCGGCTTCTTTTACAGCTTCTGGAATCTCTTTGCGGGTGCGTTTCTTTTGTAGCTGTCTGTTCTATCTCTGTTTATGCCCGCTCTTGAGCTGCAGTCAGGCTTGCGTTCAAGCATCAATAGATGTCTGGGTCATCATGGCAATAGTCTGATGAAATGTGCTGGCATCGCAGGTTTCCTCATTGGCGTCAATGTGAGTGCTCAGCTCTTGCCATGCTATCAAATGTACAGCTTGCTGTCGGGCATCTACCACTCAATAGAGCACAGATCGTGTAAAAGTTTCCGACTGTCAGAAGTCGTGCTGATGCTTGGTTATATGCCCAGCTGGGACCTATCCATGTCAGTGACAGTTTGCAGATCTGGTGGTGCATAACCCAGAACGCCTGAGCTGACATTACCTCTCTCTGCAGGAGATGGTGCCCTGGTGGCGCTGGTACTATTACATTAACCCTGTGAGTTGGACTCTGTACGCCATCATTGTCACGCAGCTGGGCGATGACACACACGTGGTACGTCTCCCACCTCCAGAATCGCGTGATTGCTCTCATGGAAAACTTAGGGAAGAGCTAGACCAGCAATGCAGAGTGACATGCTCATCTCAGGCGCACTGCTCTGTGCAGGTCAGCATTCCGGGCGGTGGCACCATCAGCATCAAGGACTACCTGGCTCAGAGCTACAACTACAGGACCTCCTTCATCGGCCCAGTGTACGGCATCCTGTGCGCCTTCATGGTGTTCTTTGGTGCCCTGGCCATCCTCAGCCTCAAGATGATCAACTACCAGCGCCGCTAGGGCGCTCTTTCGCAGCAGTACCCAGGCTGTACAGTAGCCCTGCAAACGACTACAATCCCGGGCAAGGATGGTTTTCTTATCCCGCTCATCAGCATTTCCATCCATAAATGGGGTAGCATTGCTGAGCGTGGCAATCCGGGCCACCTGCTACAATAAAGGCCTCCGGCCTACATATGGCCATTATTCAGAAGTGACTCTGCTGCACTAAGCAGTTGCAGATGGCTGCCAAAGGTGCACATCTTACTTTTGGGCAGAGATAGTCACAGTGTATGGGCTGTGTCATGCGGTTCTGTATCGCTCGCGGTGGTTCCTCTGAGAGCCACAGGGCAGGTGGTTTCATGAGCTTAAGGCCTACCAAATCAAGCACCTCAGAGTGCTTGCATGCGCCCAGCGCAGCATTCTTAAGACCTTGGTGTTCTGAGGACCTACATGGTCTGGATGCACAGGAGGAGGAGGGAAGTTTCTATTTATCTGTCATGAGCCCAAGGCTCACACAGGTTGCCGTGACGAGCATGCATATACTTTAGGGGCATGCACGAGCTTCCTGCGCTTTCTCCAGGTTTGTCTGGAGCAGGGCTTGTGCGGCCACTGAAGCAGGCATGAGACAAGTCTTGAAGTGGCAAGCATAGATACAGCCAGACCCAAAAGGCAATTAAGATTGGCAGACTATGGTCTCTGCAAATTCGCTGAAGTCAGGCAGGGTAGAGACTCATCGGGTAAGTGTGCTCCAGTCTGAGGCTTGCTGTGCCCTCAACGGCTGAGCACCGCGGGGTGTGATGAAGTGTGTCGGGTAGGACAAGCTATCATAAATTTGTGATACCAGAACAGCAGGGAAATGCAGACTCAGGTCTGACAAAGAGCCAGTTCAGCATAGAGGAGCCATATGTGGAATGTATGCTGTATCCGCCGAGCTCATGAATATGAGGTCACATTTATGGATCCCAAGAGAAACCAAGTCTGAGGAATTGCCCCGGGAAAGTGTTGTGCAGCCAAACTTTGTCCTGAACTCGAGCAAAACATGAAGCTGGTAAGAAGTGAGCTATACATAGGACAGGGGTTCAGCTAATTGCTTTGATGATTCAGTGTCTGGTCTGTTAGTGTAATGTCTTTACAGCCTCCTCATCCGCTGCATGTGAGAGCATCACTCCACTTGACCTTCATCATGTCACAGCCCACTTTGCAAGCACATGCTTTGCTCTCAACCTGCGTTTATCCTCCGCCTGGTCCTGATCTTCAAATGCAAGGGTTAGCACCCGCAGTTTTGTCAAGAGCAGCCGTCAAATGTTTGCTCTACAGATCCCATTGCGCCCAAAGAAAGGCCTGTTAATTGCAGCACGCATATGCAATGCTAAGCTCACAGATGAAGCATCACACAGGAACTAGCTCTGGGACAAACACTGATGCATCTCCTTTGCCATCCCGCACAAGGGATGGGATTTTGCTTGTCAAATCTATAACAGTTGACCCCTCAGAGACCTGCGTGATGGTCCCCACGTCAGTTTGCCACCCACTCACCAAATCACTGGTCCTCCTTGCCTCTTGCAGCAAAAGACCACAGGCCTGATGCAGGATTTTGTAGATATCTTCGACTAGCAATGCATATGAGGGGTACAGAATGAGACCAATGCGGCCCACACAACCTGGGCCACTTGGCACAGCTGAGCTAGAGCACAGCAGGGGGCGCACCCGCATGCCGCAGTCCACCACAAAGTCGAGGCCGCGCCCAGCAAACATGTCCATCATCACTGCGCCCTCGGCAAACTCCAGCTCCCCCTCCTTCTCCACATGCACGCTGGTGCTCAGCAACGGTCTCTCCAGGCGGCGCAGAACCTCCTGTGATGTGACCAACCCGCTTAAATTTGGCCTCTAGGATTTGCTTCTTCAGGCTGAGGTCTCAGCACACCCTGCTCCATATGCAGGCATGGAAAAGGAATGAGCATGACCTATCTGATTGTGATGACCAGGGTATGTCTGAACCCTATTTTCTTAAAAAAATTACTGGCATGGAGAGTGCTCTTTAGGATGGGGGTTCAGAGGTGCCAGAGCTTGCAGGCATTCACCTGGCAGATTGGGTCTCCAGGCATGCGCACTCCGACAGTGCGCCGGGCTCTCGAGTGACCTGTCAGATAGTCCAGGCACTGCTTTGGCATCTTCTTGCTGGCGCACAGAATCAGCGTGTACTGCATGCCAACGTTCAACATTCATAAAGAGTGAGGTGCTGGGCAGCAACAACGCAGATATCATCCAGTAGCTTCTCAGCTCGTGCCGCTGTTCATTTGATATGCAGCCCGAGTGAAAGACTTACAGGTCCTGGCAACGCGCGCCGGGCTATCCGGAAGGTGTCCTGGCCGGTGGATGTTGACGGAAATCCCAGAGTGTAGGTCTGTATGTCTGAGAAGTTCTTGCACAGAATGGACAGCTGCTTTGAGGGCTCCATGCCCTTAGCCTGATACAGGCGCTCCACTGCCTTGTTTGCCTCGACATCGCAGACCAGCGCTGCAGGTGCACAAGCCCCTCGGCCAAAGAACTCTTCAGTCAGCTGATTGACATTGTGGAGGCATCAGGTGCCCTGAAGGGCTTCACTGCTGATGCCGGGACCCACCTGGGAAGCTGTCAGTGGGAATTATGCCCATCTGCGAGCAAGCATGCAAGACTTCACATCTCAGATCGGTCAATTGCTGTAACGAAGTCACGGTAGCCATTGAAGCACTTGTGCTGTGCTTCTGCTGCATGACGCAGTGCGGTAGATGTCCTGCCATTGAGAATGATGTGGTAGTGTGAATGGCAGACTATATCTGTGGCAGGACTGCATGTGATGCTAACATCAGACCTACCGCGCCTTCCTGCAGCATGCTAATGACAGGGTCAAGCCTCCAAAGGTCGGAGCCATCTGCCTCTATGGTTATGTAGAGCGGCCCTTGACTGCTTCTTCCTGACTTGTCTTTGCTGATGCGCTTCCCTGCTGACACTGGAACAGTCCTCCTTATATTGTGGAGAGCTGGCAGGTGCTTAATCTGATGTAGTGCGCTACGACCAGATGTGCCACGTGATAACTCCTGAGGCTTGCCAAGACGACTTTGCATTGATAGCACAGCTACGCTGCGCGATGGCCTAGAAGGTCCACTGCATGTGAAGGCAATTCACACAAGGTAAATGGTCTAGTAAACGTGTTCAGCGGGCAAAGGATGTGCTGCCCTCGTCAACGCCAGCACCAGCGTTGATCAAGGTATCTGCATATGTCTCCTCTCAGAGCACCGTCCACTGCGTGCAAGCTGGTCAGATCGGTGAGCTGTCCGCTCATCATTTACAAGATCCGTTGCCTAACTTGGTAGTTTCTCTGGGAGCTTGTGGGACATATGGCAAGGCAGAATCACCAGAGGAGGACAGCATGACAGAGGCCTATATCCCTTGATGTCAGGTGTAGTTGCACATGCACTCGGAGTGACATCGTGCATCACTCGTCTTGCAACACCCTCAATTGCAATGAACAATCTGCACATGCGCATGCCGCCAAACGACATGCAAGAGGGCCTCAGTTGCTGAAGAGCCAGCGACGATCGCACAGCTAAAGAGCCCCTAGTGTTCTTCTACTTATCCCATCCAATCTGGACTCCAGCTGATGCATTGTTGGGCTCTTGGGCAGGACACTCTATTACAACTCTAGACGCAAATGTACATATCAGCACCACATTGTTCCATGGGGTGTTCCATGGTTTCCAGCATGAGCTTTTCTCTGCCCTCATATGAGAGACTCCCCTCCATCAGCCTTAGAGAGCGTCAGGCCCCCAAACAGATCTTCTGGCATCTCTCCATGGGTCTTCCCTCCGGCATCGCCACTGCCAGTGTGCTGTGGATTTGCAGGCCCCCCCTCCTCCGTCTGCGAGACACACAGCTTCTTACGCATTGGGAGCTCTTGGGCATCAGTGATGCAAGTGTTAAGCAGCCACCTCATGCGGAGAGTACCTAGGTGTAGAGTCAGGCATCGAAAAGAGGAGACTGCCAGGAGGGTGTGTACCCGAGGATCAGGGATGCCGTGCAGAGCGGCATCTGTCTCAGCAAATGGGTCAACATCGTTGGACGTGGCTGCCCCATGAGTGCTGCCATTGGCCGTGGCGGTGCTGACCCTGCTCTCTGACACATCCTCTGGCTGCGCAGAGTGCTCCGCAGCTGCGTGCTCCCCAGCGCTGTTGCCTCCAGGGCCTGTCCCGTCTTCAATTCTCTGCTCTTCCCTCATCCCAGCGTCAGGAGCGGCAAACGCTGCTGTGCTGTCGCCAGGCGCAGGGTCTGCGAAAGCTGAGCGCACAGAGGCAGCGCTGGTGGGCCAGGTGTCCTGCTCCAGAGAGGAGGAGGGCTTGGCTGCAAGGGACTCGGCGTCTTCCTCTGCGACTGTAGCTGCTGTCGAGGAGATACTCTGCCTGCGAGGGGCCCTAGGTGGGGCAGGCAAGTTGGGCAGGCTCCTGCAGAGCATGCATCCTTGATTTAACACGACATGATAAACAGACTGGATCCCCGTGAAATTGCCCAGATGCATGTCTGTTGGTGCTCACACTAATAAGTGATTCCAAACAGGAGAATGCTGTGAGACTGAGCAAGCTGTGACAGTGGCAGCTGAGATGTAGATTGGGAGCTTACCCCAGGTGATCAAGTGATAATTCCTGATCAGCGGCACCGTCTGCTGCGGGAAGGGCTACACTAGCATCAGGTGCACCCTGCCCGCCCTCAATTACCCCTGCATGCTCAGATGCAGGCTGCGCCTCCTGCTCTGCTGTCCCGTGCAGAGCACCAGAGCTCTGCTCAGCAGCCTGGGGGTCTGTTGCAGGGCTGAGCTGTGGCTGAGATGTCACGTTGTTGTGAGCGCTGGACTCAGTGGTGGCCTGGCCAACATCTGGGGCATCCGCCTGTGCCTCCCCGTTTGCCAGGGACAGGAACTGGTCCTCGTCCCCTGCAGGCTGAGCTGCTACGCTGCTGCCCTCGTCAGGCTGCACTGGTGCCTCAGAGCTTGGCTCCTCGCTGTAGTAGCTTGCGGATGTCTGTGGCTTCAGCACAGCCTCCGCTGCTTCGTGTGCTGTATCAGAGGCTTCCTGCAGCCATGCGAGCACATAGGCTATCAACGACGTGATGTGTGCATACTTTCTGAAGCCCACACAGCAGCCAGAGTGACAGCCAGAGCGGCCAACACTGCCCCTCCACGCAATTGGAACAGCAAGATGACACTATCATGCCGATACAGCAACAAGTCTCACGCAGAACGTGGGTGAATGTGTACATTCCAAGACAGCATGTGACGCAGACCTGTAAGAGGCTTGAGGTTCCCTGAGCGTTGGCAGGTTCTGCCTGCGGCTGGGCATCGCCGAACATGGGCTCGTGGGCTTTCTCTGGCGCCCTGCTGGCTACGAGGTGGCTTGGAGAGTCCCTGCCACTGCCCACAGCATACTGCAGCTGCTGAGCCAGTGATGGCATGCTCTGCTGGGAGGCCTGGGCGCCGGAGAAGGCTGCAGGCTGCATGGATGCGCTGGCCTGTGTCTGCATGTGCAGCTGAGCGACAGCCAAGGAAAGCGCCTCGTACCGCAGCACCAGCTCCTGCGCCAAGCAATATGCCAGTCAAGTGATCTCACTCAGTAGATATGAATTGGACACCTGCAGGCCTCTGTTCCATCAAGGCTGTCGCTTGCAGCAAAGGTGCGTGCAAGATGATGACTGGACTGGGGAAGACATACAGAAGACAGGTAGCAGTGTTTACCTTATACTGACTGAGCAGCTTGCTGACATCAACAACGCGCAGGTCAGCTGCCATTGCATACAGGAAGGTGTGCTGCTCCTTGAGACGCCCCGAGGCCTCTGCTTCTAGGACCAGCTGTGTCCCTGCACAGGCGCTCTCCCCTGCTCAACAGCCTTGTCCATACACGACAACGGGTGCCCTGTCAAATGTGCCATTTCAGTCTGGATCAATACAGAACAAATGGAAGAATGGCTGCCATGTCTGTCTGTCAGGCAGATAAGGCTGAGCAATTCCTCACCTGCCACTTCCAGATCAGCTACGGATGGGTAATGTGTGCTCTGAGGCGCTGCCATCCCAGCGCTCATGGACAGGCCAGTGCTTTGAAATGCCCACTCAGCAGGAGCATGTGCCTCTGCTGCAGGCGCTGCAGAGGTGAATCCTGCGGCTACCGCTGCAGCACCGCCTCCCGTTGGCATGGACTGTCCATGCATTGTTGATAGGGAATCTGCCGCTGAAAGATCAGCAGCACCTGCTGCATCTGTGCAGCAAAGCCATGATTTCTTGGTCTGCACAACTCTCGTACCAAAGCTCATCCTGACAATCCTCGAGAACAAATATTGCAACAAGTTCCATGATGGCAAGGTCGCCCACCTGCCGCAATGAGAGTTGGCGCAATCAGGTGAGCGGCTTCTGAAGCCGGAAGCTGAGGCTGAGCTTCTGGGATAGCTCCTGCTATGCCGCTGCTGTGGGTGGGCAGCATGCCTGCATGGGTTATTAAGCCTTGGTATTGAGGGATGTGAAAGTTGTGCATGACCCTGGCTGGGCAGCAGCAGCATGCAGGGACGGGTATGCAGTCTAGGGGTCAATGTACCTGCAGATGCCTCGCCTGACAGTGGCACTGCGCTGGTGGGCAGCGCTTCTCCTGCTGGGATGCCCAAGAAGGCCTCTCCAGGCGGCAGGGCATCCTGCTGCAGCTCCGCCACTGGTAGGGCTCCTGCTGCTGCGCTCTGCTGCACCTGTGCGGCTGGCTCTGTCCCAGAGATGTTCTGGCCAACCAGCGCTGGCCCTTTCTTGCTGAGCGCTAGCGCGTCTGCAACAAATGCAGCATCTTACGACCACTGATCAGATGTGCAAGCCCAAGAAAACAGGTCCAGATCCCAAGCGGAAACAGAAGCTCCCACTCTCACTCTCACACAGGGAAGGCAGATCTGCATCACTGTGATAACAGGGCATGTGATGCCAGTCTGGACTGGCAAGCAAGAGGCATATCGAGGCGGGTGAGCGACACCTGCCAGGTTGGAGGCTGAGGTGCGGGTGATGAGGCCCGGGGCGTGGCTGTTGGGGACCAGCTGCATGTCGGGGACGCCGGCCGCCACCATGCGCGCCATGAACTCGTCCGGGTCGATGGTGAGGGATGTGGCGTTCACCGTCTCGACAAAGGATGCCGCAGAGTACTGCGAGGTACACCCTGCCTGTCAGGAACCTCCATAGTATGCAGGCACACCGGGCATGACTGGCTGCTCACGTCTATGCAGCACTGCCAGAAGGACTGCAGGTGCCGCACTTCCTGTACGCACAGCGATGCAGAGTGGTTGGGGAAGCTGCTGACAAAGAGCACGCACCAGCTGTGTGAAGAAGTAGGCTGACTCTGAGGCCATGCGGCTGTGCATGCGAAAGCGCTGTATGTACTCCAGGTTGGAGGCCAGCTGGGGTGGATTGGCATGTATCACCACATAGATCAGCACCGGCAGAAAATCATCAGCACCTGCAGCATCAGTGAGGTCTGTCAGGATGACCACCAACGACAGCCTCAGAGACAGCAACCCTCCATCCACCAAACAGGTCAGCCTGCTCTTCAGATAACATGAGTAGCATTTATCAACTACACTTAGCTGACTCCAGCCCAACTCCTCCTCTTTATCAGTGGCTCACCACGCGCCTCGCCCTGAACTTGTACATGTAGCAGGTTGTTGATGACCCGGCAGCAGTTCAAAACACATACCAGCTTATCACGTGGTGCCTGCAAATTTGATAAGATTTCAGATGCACTTGCACAAGGCAGATGTGGCTAGTTGTGCACAGGACTTACACGAGAAGCAATCCCAAGAGCCTGCCTGGCGTTGGAGACATTGTCAGGCAGATTGCACCCACCTTGTAGTTATTGATCTTGTGAAGCTCCTTGCGAGCAAGAATCCAGGATTTCTCATCATGGTACAGCTCTGGGATGTCCAGATGCTTGGGCTCTATAAATCCCAGGGCAGACATGCGCATAGTCAGAGCTTCATCGCGCTCCCTATCAAGCTCACTCACGGCAAAGACCTTGTGATATATTTTGGTCATGAGGTACTTCTCCAGCCCCTGCACATGCCCATAGAGCAGTGATGTCCTGCCCCTCCAGCATGCAGCTATGCTGATGAGAACACCCTGCACCCCATTCTGTAGCCCCACTTGTCTGAGCATGGCCCAACATGCATGAACGCACCACTGAGCAACAGGATGTCGTGTGTATACTCGACATGACCACTCTCCCTGCCTCTGGGTATCTTACCTCAACTGCCTGCGCCTGATGTATGGGAGGTACGCTTGCCCATACAGGGTGCTGCTTGAAGGCTGCCTCAGACTTGACAAGGAAGCTCTGCAGAGGTGATCAAAGGCAGTGACAATGTGCATCTTACTGAGAGAGCGGTGTTGTCACTACTTTGACGTTGAAGACGAAATCATGTGAAGCAGCAAGACTCCGTGCTACATGAGAGCATCAGCCAAGTAAGAGTGGCCTGTAGGGTAGACACCTGCACGCTGAGAGCGTCCCGCTCTGGATCCGGTGGCCTGTCATCGAAAGTCTTGATGAAGCTGCATGACAGAACAAGGTGGATGATTAGCTACAATACATTGGCATGGAAAGAAGCCTGCTTGTGCTGGGCCTAAGAGCGCGCGCCAGGGCTCACTTCTTGATGCTTCTAACGAGGTCTGCAGCAGCAGGTTCCTTCATTCGCTCCAGAAATTCCGCGAAGGAAAGGGGAGCTGTCTGCTCTGCAAAGAGGGTGTCATCTGCCATCTCACTGCTTAGAAAATACAACCCTGCTCAGGAGCTCAATCTGTGTGCACAGCAATGCTCAAACTCTCCATTCCAATACAACGGGCATTTCAAAGGTATCCACGCAGCCTATATCCCGAAGAGGATGCCTGAAAAGACTGCTGCACAGAGGGCATGCTTGTTGCACAGATAGACGACCCTTCTCTCTTGTTGCCAGCCAGCTCTTGCAAGTACTCTCTCCGTCGTGCGTTGGGCCTTACAGAGTTACAAGCGACAGTCTATTAGCTGGGGGAGTTCATGCGTTGGGCTGATGGTGTAGCGTGCCAAGTCTGGCTTGATGACAGGTGGGAGTCTCTAGTAAAGCTTACCACGCATCACATTGAATTGCAGGGTATCAATCAGCAGACAAGCTGGGTGAGCACTGCTGTCTGTATGCTGGTGGGGTGCAGAGCAGCTCCCTGTGACAGCAGCCATGAGTGTGCTTACAGACTGGCATTGTACACCGCTAGCCTCTGCTTACAGGACTTATCCTTTTAAAGCTCAGGGAGACCAAGGCATTTCTTTGTGTACAGATGTCTGGGCTGCGATATTGGATGTGCTGTTGTACATTTTCACCCCGAATTTTCCTGGAGGAGCGTTTCTTGACAGGTGCTCACAAAGCACCTCAGCCTTTGCCGTCAGCGTGTCGGGAGACCAGAGCGCTCCATCATCACTGCTGGCTCACGCCTTCTTGTCTTCGTCTGCCAGGACGCGCATGTAGTCATCCAGGTCCAAGTCCTCTCCGCTCTCATAGTCCGAGGCGTCTGCTTTGGGTGCCTTCTCGGCTTCCTCGTCAGACCCACTGAGCTCGTTGAGGTACTTGTCAAAGTCGTTATCGCTGTCGGAGCCGCCTGCCTCGCTCTCCTGGGCGTCCGCTGCTTCCACGTGCTCCAGGTCGCTGCTGCTGGTCTGCTCGTGCTCCGCTGGCGCTCCAGCAGCGCTGCCATGCTGCTCCTTTGCTTCCGCATCCTGCAAAATCAGCCAGCCATCTGCAACAAGCACTCCCCAGTAATAGTTGAGGCCTGCTTTCCAACTTGTTCGTACTGCATCACGACTTGCCTGCTTTCTAAGTTGCCAGACAGCACATACGCAGTCACTGCGATGAGCCCACTGTGCCTGTCTGACAGTAAGGAGAGTTGTCAGGCAATAGCATATATAATGCCCGTGTTCGTGTCTGGCAAGTCTCAACGCATGAACAGGGAGAAGGGGACTCACGTGAAGGTAGGCTTCAAGCTCCTGGTCATGCCCAAGGCCGGCTTCCTTCTGCTTGGCAGCTGCTTGGTTCTCCTTGCCACTCTCCGGAGCTGCGCTGGCAGGCAGCGCCCCGCTCTGGCTCCTGGCAATCTCCTTGAGCGTGCTGGATGCTGTCGGCGAGTCTGTGCTGCCTCCAAAGTGGCCAGCGGCCGCATTGCGCAGCGTGGTCCCTGTCTGATCTGTCCACTGTTTTGCAGATGTTGACAGGGCAGTAAACTTGGCCTGCATGGAGAGACATGGGGTTATGCAAGCTGCCACCGCTCTTGTGTAGCATGCTGTGCCTGGCACGCACCAAGGGACTGTATAGGGGCTGCCACATGCATGCAAGTGCAATTTTGTCAACTGCACCACCTGCACAAATTATACCTCAAAGCGATTGGGCAGCACTGTCAACAAGCACCTTGCGCAGTTTTGTGTCTTTCAAAAGTGATGCACTGCAGGATGAGAGGGTGCATGCCTGAAGGTCTGTCAGCGTCAGACCCTGCATGGAAGTCGTGGCCGGAGGCTTGTAGTCGGGATCCGTCGACTCCTCAGGCAAGTACTTGTCTGCCAGCCGGAAGTAGATTTGCCAGAACTGGGCATCCGTCATGCGCTTGGGACACAGCACATACCGCAGCTCATTGATTTCCTTCACCACCTGGACCACGAGCATGGCATGGTGCTCCTGCACGCACACATCACCCACATGTCATGAGATGGTGTCACAAGTGCAGGCAGGTGCACTACACAATGCATGGCATCACCTGTGTACATCTCCGTTGAGGATGAGGAAGCAATCCATACCTGCCACGGTGTCAGGTATTTGGCGTCTGCTGGCTGACCTTTGGTTCCGCTGTCTGATGCCTGCAATATTGGCGGCTGTCAGCAGGGGCATACTAATTTCAGATCTGGAGTATCAGCAGCCCTACAGGAGCTGCTATATATGACACAAGACTCTGACAAGACTGGGAGGCAGGGTCGCCTCGAAAGCAGAAATGCCACAGCACGACTTTAGAAGATGCGGCATGCTGCTGCCTTGACTCACATTCCACAGAGGGCTCACTCACCTTAGCTGCGGGCAGCGCATCAGCTGGGAAGTCTCGGAAGGTGCTGTATGTCAGGGACCTCACAAAGTCCATAAACTCCGGGGTGATCCCATACTGCGCCAGAATGGCGGCTGACGGCTTCTCAGGCTCCTTGGGCGCCAGAGCTTGCACATATGGGGCGTCAAGGCCCCTGAGCCTGTGCTGAGCCGACTCTGCAGCCTCCTTCGACATACTCGAAGCCTGCAGGCAGGCCAAACCAGTCACAGCGTCTCTGATCATGCAAAACCCAGGTGCCTCTGTATACACGTCATTGCATTATCACACTATGTCTGTATACATTTCCCCTGCAGGTCCATGTATGGCCGGCAGAAGCACTAGGCCACAAAGGTGAGAGGTCACCTGCTCAGCAAGCAGCTGCGTGTTGGCCTGGACATGCTCTGCCAGTGTCTTGCTCTGCTTGGAGACCTGCTCAGCAAAGCCCTTGGCCGTCTTCTGTGCATTCAGAGCAGCAAGCTTTGCCTGTGCCTGTGCTGACTCGAGGTTCTTGAAGAAGAAGTCCATGACTCGATGCTCTCACACACCCCGGGAGTTGGTCTGAGACTCCTGCGTTAGCGCTAAAGAGTCTGACGAGGCGAAAACTTCCGTGCTAGATGGGGCTGTCATCACTTCATCTGCCACAGTGAGAAGTACTCGGTGGAAGTGGCACCTGCCAACGCAACGGCACAAGGCCTCTGCTTGCAGCACTACCAAAACTTCACTGTTCTCCCATCGAGTACACAGCGCTTGCCATCAAGTGTCGTGCATATGCGTCTATAAGAAGGGGGGAGCGGGAAGCCCCAGTAATGTGGGTTTCGTCTCGATGGACGTTAGACTCTCGGAATAGCTGCAGATATAGAAACAGATAACATCGGTTAGGGAAGTCTGTCGTATATGGAGGTGCACAGGATCATTGACATCAGTCCGTTTCAAAGTTGCCTAAAGTGGCCTTAATGCTGGCATCTGCCATCATGCTGCGCAGCTGGAGCCACCTCTACTTATATGAGGGACATTCAACCCCACGCGCCGTGAAGCAATGCAACTTGCACTTGCACACACGTCAGTGCGGTGATAAGGGAGTAGCAAGGCGGAAAGGACGGCTCATGATGGCAGAGGGAAGGAAGGCTACATGCACCTGCTTCGGTAAAGTCTGAGCCTGATGTAACTTGAGAGTATCTCTGGAAAGGATGGAGTGGTCTGACGCACCATGTACCGCGTGCAGTGGCGAACCTGCCTTTCGGAGTCACGGAAGAACAGCTGCGAGAGGTGTTCCAAGATGTTGGTCCTGTGAAAAGCATCCGGTGCGCATCACACACACATCAATAACATGCAGACGCACGCCCTGCGACCAAGCTTGTTTGAAGGGTCTATGCGATCATGTAGAAGCTGCTGCAGCCATTATGGGTCTGGCAGGTGGACTAGTACTTCTGCATGGTTTCACAGGTATTGCTTGCCCTCTGCAGGATTGTGACAGACAGGGACACAGGGAAGCAGAAGGGATTCGCATTTCTTGAATTCTTTGATACTCAGACAGCAGAAAGCGCAATAAGGAACCTGAACGAGCACGATCTCAATGGCCGGAAGCTGAAAGTACACTTTGCAGCTAATGACATGGACAGCAAGATCAGACAGGGGAAAGGTGTGCTCATGTCACTCATCAGTCCTGGTCCATCCAATCACAGTACATCACATGAACGAGAGCAAGCAGAATACCATCCAGCTCTCTGAGTGGGTTCCTCAAGATGCACCCTCTGTAGAATACCAGGGCACTGTGTTATCCATGTTATTTGTCACGCTGTTGACTGCGCATTGCAAGTCTCCACCCCAATCTGGTGTGCATTTTGTGTACTTAAGAGACAATCCGCTGCCATTGTCTGCACAGACATGCGCTGGATGCAATGCCTTCTCTGCACCTGCTGCGCTAACTCGTGCGCGCCGTCTACGCAGACAGCGGTGACAGCGGGCAAGGGCGAGGAGGGCCTCCAGCTCCCAGGCCAGCCGCTCGCCACCCTGGCAGGCCGCCTGCGCAGCGTGACCCGGGCGTCATCCACCCCAAGGTACCTCCTCCGCCCTGTGTCTTGACCCACTCCTGATTGTGCTTGCCTCACTCACTGCTGCGACAAGCTGGTTTCTGACCTCCCATGGTGCAAGGAAGTAAGGCACAAAAGGCCCTCTGGCAGGGGAGCTCATGCTGGCTCACTGGAGTAGCATTGAGTGTGCAGCGCCCATGTGCTTGTCACAGGAATCCTCCTTTGCCCTTTTGCAAGCAAGCAGTGCCTCATTGCCCGGACTAGCCATTATATGGCTGTGATCGTATACCTGTCAAAATAGCTGCCTGTCATTTGGTGCAGACGATGGGATTGGAAGCAGCACGGGGCGCAGCATACTCCATGGCTGCCATAACAGACAGCAAGCCGGCGCCAGCAGGCAGTGGAGAGCAGATCAGCTCCACGCTGGGCAACTTGTCAGTCGCTGAGCTGTATGAGATCATGGCTCAGATGAAGGGCCTGGTGCAGCAGAATCCTCCCCAGGTATACCCACTTTAGCTACAGCCCTGCATCATGCCAAGGTGGTGCCAGCACCTGGAATGCAAGGACCTTCCGTCCTGTCACCCATTGATCGTGCCTTTGTGATGGGTAGAATGCAATACAGTCGTTGCGATTGTATGACGCTCTGCAGGCAAGGCAGGTGTTGGTGCAGAACCCGCAGCTTACAAAGGCCCTCTTCCAAGCGCAGATCATGCTGGGCATGGTCAAAAATGCCCCGCAGGTATGCGCCTCGCCATGCTTCCCCTGCTGTAGGGATCCCTCCCTGCATATCTCTGCACCCCTGCAATCGTGGAAGTGTTGTCTGCTGCTGGCCAGGACAATGGAAACTGTCATCTTCATGCGTAGTGCGGTACATGCATTGCCGTGAGCATGGCCATCCTGTGTGCGCAGGTGCAAGCGCCCCCGCTGCAGCCAGCGCCAGCGCCCGCTCCGCACTACGCGCAACCCTCTCCGCCGGTGCACCACCAGCCACCCCCGCACTACCAGCCGGCCCCCGCGCCCCAGGCGCAGCACGGGCCCCCGCACCAGCAGCCGCCCCCCGGCCAGCCCGGCCCCGCTTACGGGCAGCCCCAGCTGCACCAGCCGCCCTACCACCAGCAGCCCTCACCGCACCACCTGCCCGCTGCCGCGCAGCCTGTGCAGGCTGTGCCGAACGGGGCCTATGCTCCCCCATACGGTAGGAGTCCGATCTCTGCAGTACACAACAGGGTGCACAACACAGTGTGTGCTCTGTCTGGATGCATGGAATTTCTGCATCTCACGCTTGGCTGTGTGTCAAGGAGCTGATGGCATAAGCTGCCAAAGCATTTGATGAAGCACTGCAGACAGCCATCAGCACCCAAAATGCCACCATCACCCTTATGCAATTTCCTGCAACTTGCCAGGACAGACATCATGCATCAGCTTCTGACTTTGGCCTGATGTCTGTGCAGCACCACAAGGGCAGATACACCCAGCGCCTGGCCCTGTACAGCACAGTCAACCTCCTGGCTGGCCACCCCAGGTGAGCTACGGCCTCCCTGACTGAGCATAGTCTGTCCTTTGTCTGCATGTTTCCCTCTCGCAACAAGTTTGAGCAGCTTGCTTTGGGCCCAGCACCAGCCGCCTGTACCATGATGCCAGTGCTGCTTTGCATTGCTCAGCCTTATTTGCTGTGCTGCAGCAGCCCCAGCAGCAGCCGCCACCGCAGCAGGTGCAATACACCCCAGCGCCCCAAGCGCAGCAGCCGTATGCAGTACCGCAGCCTGATCTTGCATATGCGCAGCAGCCCCAGGAGCAGATGCAGGCACAGCTGCCACCTCAACAACAGCAGCTCAGTGTGGATGCAGCTCAGCAACAGGGTGCGGCCTCACCTCACCCATACCCCTGAACAGTATCAACCCCCAATGACCATGCTCACCTGCAGCCATTCCTCCAAGAAAGTAGACAAGACATGTGGTCTGGAGCCCTCCAAGGACTCCTCCTTACAGATTGTATAGATCTCGAAGGACATGTTTTAGATGCCGCATCTCTGCATGGGTGCTGACTGGTTGCTCATTCCCTTGCAGCGCTACTGCAACAGGTGATGCAGCTGACGCCGGAGCAGATTGCTGGATTACCAGCAGATCAGCAAGCACAAGTGCTAGCTCTACAACAGCATATGGTGAGCCAGCCAACCTGCCCCCAGATGCTCCTCTGTGGGATCATGAAGAAGTGAATTGACTCATCAGGGTGCGGAGCAGCTTTTGGGGGTTCGCAAATTAGCTATGGCTTTGCAATTGCATCTCAGACGTTGAAGACGTGCCAGATATGTCGCCTACAGTGAGTGCCGCCTGCACTTGCACATCATGAAAAGCAGTGGCCTCGCTTTGCCCACTCTGTTATTGTGAGGAGGGATGCATGCATGCAGAGGAGCCAGGGCCAGCTTTGAGGAGGCTAGATGGTTGACCGGTCGGTGCGGGATACGGAATTGGCGCACAGTAGCTAGGTCTTAGAACCTTCAATCTGACGAAAACTGGCTATATGGAGGCAAACTTGCAGCAGCCAAACGGATGAGTTTGATGGGTGTTGGAAATTTGCAGAACAACAAGATGAGAGTGGTATCAAGCTCCTATTGAATCGATGTCTTGCAAGAGCACTGGTGGCAACATCGAATGGCAACTGGGGGCAAGAGAGCTGAACAGGGTTGCCACCGTCCTACATGCTTTGGAGGTTCCATTGACAAGGGTCCGGAGATTGCAATCCATTGCAGTTTTCTTGCTATGTAGGGTGCGGCCAGGCGCATGAGATGGCAGTTCCCCATTGTAATACATGAGGTTGTAAGGGGCCCAAGTCCTTCGGAGTGAACTTAGGATTGCTGCAATACCTTTGATGAAGCGTCGCATACAGCCAATTGTCTTACCGGCTTTTTGGGGTCATTCTTGAGCCCGCAAGTCGCAGAAAAGCAGTGCCAGCCTTTGGACCATCTAGGCCATCCCCGATCCTTCGAGTCGAAAGAAGAAAATCAAAAAACACGAGGTCACTGGGACTTCGCAGGTGATTCCTCAACCCACTACTGCTCCAGCTCAAGCTAGCTTAACTTCCCAGATCGAATGGGATGGGGTGTAGTATAGCTGATATGAACCTCGCATATGAAGCCGATGTTGATTACGTATATATAGCGTGTCTACGTCCTTGCAGTCCCTTTCAGCGCGGCGCCTAACTACGTCAATTTTATGTGGTGCCTTGCAGCAAACTCTACCCGGGGGTGACTCTTACAGCCTTGCCTCGGGTCTTGAGCACGGAATGGAGCGGCGGCATGAGCAGCAGCTCCGGGAGCAGGGATCGGGCGGTGATTGATCGGGGCCTCGCTTAATTCAGCAGGCTCGCTGTCCGAACGTAGCCCATTGCTGGCCTCATGCCCTAGATGTTATGTTGCTCCATCCCGGACAATTAGCCGGCTATCTGGAATGACATCCTCGGAGCTGTCCCGGTTCAAAGCTCTACCTTTTTGATGGGCATGCGCTCCAATCAGCCGGTTGATGGTCCCCATTTAGGCGCGAGAAGCCTGCAGATTCGGACACAGGGGCAACAGCAGCCCCTGGATCGAGCTGCCGGTGGTGATTGATCGGAACCTGCGGACAGACATACCCGGCCAATTGTCCGAGATCGCCATCCCCTAGCCAGATCTCGTGAGTCGCACTCTGAGAACGGCCAGAACGCCTACTGGCGCCCAAGCCCTGTAAAGCTGCAGCAATCAAGCCCCTTCCGCGTATGCGGACACCCTCGAAAGGTGCAGCATAGCAGCTGCCTGCTGCTGTTCGTCACAGGATAGGCACGTGGTCGTTCCGGACCCCACTGCACCAATGCCGGGACCTTCGCTGCTCCTACACGGACCTACATATGCACCTTGTCACAGATCGGTGCTCGTTGATGCAGACATAGATGCATGTCGAGCGACGAAGGGCGCTGATGGGAGCAAGATGGCACAGGCATGGGTGCATCTGACGACAGTGCTAGGGGCCTTGCAGGTGCAGATAGGCCCATTATGTTGCAATAGAGGCACAGAGATAGGTGCTCTCAATCAGCTCATAGATGCACACTGGTGCCCAGGCTGGCATACCCTGCTGGGAGTACCTGATTGGTGGCTCTCGAGAGCTCAGCACTTACAAGGGGCCAACTTAGATGCCCTCTAGATGCCTCAACAACAGATAGTAGGGCACAGCTACTGCAATTGAGCTGCATACTATGATACTTGCTGAGCAGCAATCACTATCACTACCTGATCAGGCTGTGACACGACTTTACACATGTACGTACAGTTCTGTTTGTGCTGTAAAATGTATGCAAGGCCTAGGTCGCAAGTAACTGAAGCCTTGCACCGCAGCACTAGCACTGCAGCGCTAGCGCTGACGCTGTGAGCCAACCGCCAGCACTCTCACCTGCAGGCTGCGCTGCTTGACTGACTTCACGCATTGAGGCGGCATGATCCGCAGACGAGGATGATGAGCAGATGGGTCGTAGGCACGATACAGAGCTGGCCACGACTGCAGCTTGCAAGCTCCCACGCCAGAGCACTTGCGCTACAATCTTCCTGCGCTGCAGGCCATCATCATGCATCGGGACTTCCTTAAGCTCGTGTCTGTCCTCCAGGCAGCCAGAGCTGACTGGTAACCCGGCCAACATATGCATCGACATTGCAGTCTATCACAGCAGTGCATAGTCCTATGCTGTGTTGCGAACATCACTCTTCTAAGGCATGTCAAGCACTGGCCATGATGTCAGCAGTGAAGCAGGAAGGCGCCTTTCATTGAAGACTCTGTCTCTACATGAGGAGTAAGGCAGTGAGGACTTATGATCAGGAGCTGACCTTTTCCAGTCATGAGCCGATCGACTGCTCCTCTGCTGTCGCAACACCACCTTCATACAGTAGAGCTGCCCCTCCTGCAAATGCAGACATGTTACACCCAGCAAGTGCTACATTTCCCAAGCTTATGTGCTTATGTTGCAAGTTCCTGGGCATAACTATGTGCTCTATGTTGTCACTCAGAATACCCAGGCACTGGAGTAGGCGGCCTTTCTAACAATCACGATCATCAAGGCGGGGGCATTGGCTGGCACCGTATCCGTTGCAGAGCCAGTCCAAGGCCAAGGAGCAGCACTGAACACCTCACGTGGAGCACAGATGTGCAACATCCGGCTGCTCTGCGAGCCGCAGCTATGCATGCAGCCAGTGAGTGCCACCGCATCAGGTGCTCCAAGGCAGCTGCTCCCAGACCTGTGTAGCACAGCATCTTATCAGCTCAGGCGGGCGCAGAGTAGAGCTTTAGCGTGAGGATTGTTGACCAGGCGCCAGTAAACCTTCAGGTATAGCTGCACTTTGGTCAAAGCAAGCTGCTGCTGCTGCAGCGGCTGCGGCTAGCGTTGCTCCAGGTACAAGACTTGATGCGGAAATGCTATTGCTCCTTGATTACCATTGATGTGCAGCGCTGCGCTGATTTGCTAGCAACAGGAGCTCAGATCTTGATTAACATGGCAATCCTGTCAATGAGTGACATACTCAAGCATTTCAGCTCAAAGCACATTGACACCTCCCATGCAGCCCCCATAAAAAGCATAAACCCTGCAGAATGAGAGGGACCTCCCTCTTGGCCCTGCAAGATCAAGCACAATATTGCTAAGGAGATAGGTCTACCTCTTCTCCTACGCAGCTGTAGCCTCAGATGTGTTCGCCAAAGATGCCTTCTCGTACTCCCTGACATGCTCTCCGAAGACCTGCACACAGAAGCCAAAGCCCCTCCCCTGAAGAAGCAGGGCTGCAAAGCTGCAAAGCAAGCTTCTCTTGAGCACCTCAAGGCTCGACGCAAGCATAAGTCAGCGCAGAAAGTCAGCGGACCTGGCAATTGGTCTATATTGCAGCTGGTCTTGGATTAGGTCTTGAGCCATGCACGCCCTACAGGTCGCACATCCTTGCAATGTTCAGCATACAAGACAGCCAATCATGGCAGGTTGTTTCAATGTATATCAACAAGCACAATACCTGGATCAACTCTCTCCCCACAGAAGTCTGCCTGCAGCAATTGTGCGTGCCAGCTGGCCACATGCTCATGGGCTGTGTGACAACACAGCAGTCGGTAGATAGACAAAATGCAGAGCGTGATGATGTGAGACCGAGCTTTCCCATCCTTTGGTGCTCCCGCAACCGCAAGTGACAGAAAGGCGTACCTGGCATAACCCCCCCATTGCAGAGCTCCCTCCTAGTCCCATCAGGAACCTTTACTTCCGCCATTGAAGGATACACAAAAGACTAGCTCTGCACATGGCCTTGCCGTGTGACGCTGGTCGTGGCTGGCATGTCAGGAGCATTGGTCCACTGGTGCAATTGAGTGCCTGCAGATCAGTCTCCTAATGTCCGGTGCAACAGTTCTGAGCTCACCTAGGAGCTCTGTGCACTAGGAAGCACGAGAGGCAACACAATGCGCAGAGCAGGACCATACCAGGCCTACACCCATGCATCTCCAGCAGGCTGCATCTGTGTTAAAATGCGCACCATATGAAGGCCAATCAATCCTGTGGCTCTGTTGACTTGCGCAAAGCCTGGACCTGGGTCATGCCTGATGGTAAGCCCATTGATGATAAATACGCGAGCCTGCAAACCACCATTG
Source organism: Coccomyxa sp. LA000219 (assembly GCA_000812005.1). Lineage (NCBI taxonomy): Eukaryota > Viridiplantae > Chlorophyta > Trebouxiophyceae > Coccomyxaceae > Coccomyxa > Coccomyxa sp. LA000219. The sequence continues at coordinate 1,586 of KN714614.1, read as the reverse complement.
CAGCGTTGTGTGGCATCATGCTTCTGACAAAACTTTGAGATTGCAGAAGAGTATAGACACTTACAAGGGATGGTGTGATTACCTGGTGCTGAAGCTGATGCACAGATACCTGCTGCTCTTCTGCGGCACTAATGCCATCAGTGCTGGTTGCCAGCCAGCCTGGCTAAATGTAGTGCACTGTCCCTATACCTGAGCATGTCAGCGCAAATTTCAATGCTAACCTCCTGGCGCACAAGTGCATATGCAGCTTGACTTCGCATGTCGCTCTCATGCTGCACTACGGCCTGTTCAGGCCGATGCCAGCCACCATCTTGTAGCCTAGTTTTGCTGTCACAACGGCGCAAGCCTCCGCAGGGCGTAGTTCACTTGTGAAACCTGAGAAAATATCGTTAGTATTGTACTCCGATGGGACATCGCACCCTCCGATGACGGCTGACGCGGTAAAGGGGCCCCACGACCTGCAGCCTTTGAGATCCTGGTCTCTCCAACGAAACACTTTCTGAGAGTTCATTTAGACATTTCACTAAGAAACTCATACCATGGAATCATGGGACTCATCTACTGGTTTGCGCTTGCAGTCTGTGTACCCACGCCTGGCATCTCAGCAATTTAAACGCACCGTATGTTTCACAGCCGCTGTACAGGCCTCTACACCACAGCCTGTGCCTAGCGTAACAACGCGCCACATTGCGTGTGTTGCAATGGCTTTGACTGCCGACACTTGAAGAGCTGAGAATGCAAACAGCAGCGGGCATGTCGGCAACCTGAGAGGGCATGCAGTGCCACTTCTGCGGCTTGTTATTATCTATATTATATATATTACCTAAGTATGTAGGAGTGCACCCATTTCACAGATGCATGCTCCATTGGGCACCATCGGTGAGCCCATGCACTATCAAAAGGTGCAGGATGCTGCAGATTGATCCATGTGGGGTCTGCCCTACATCACAATAAGTCTGCACCTATGGCTGGTGCTGAAGGTGTAAGAAGGTGCTGAAAGATGAGCGGTTGGTGCCCATATATACCTAGGACCCAAGCTGTCCCTTCTGTGCATCCTAGATAGGTGCAGCAGGCACGCATGGGAGCAGGTTAGGTGCGCCTGCGGGGCTCTTCCTTACAGATGGGTGAAACAGCAGTTCTCAGAGTGTCGGCAAGGAGAGCCGCAAACATCTGAAGGGTAGGCGCTGCAATCAATGTCCGAGGGTACCATCCCATCTAACCCAGGGAAGCCTTGCCCAAATCTGAAGATCCACATGCCACCAGCGGCAGCCCCTGGAGCAAGCTGCCGGCGGACTGATTGGAGCCTGCGGACTGATTGGAGCCTGCGGACGAAGAATACCGGCCGTTTGTCCGAGATCGCCATCCCTTCGTAGCCGGCAATGAGAGCCTCTAGAGCAGAAGGGTAGGTCCTGCGACCAGCCGGCTGATTGTCCGGGATTGGTACCCCCATCTAACCCAGAGAAGCCTTGGCCAGATCTGAAGATTCACATGCCAGCAATGGCAGCCTCTGGAGCAAGCTGCCGGCGGTGATTGATCGGAGGCCTGCGGACAGGACCCGTCAATCGTGGACAAATCGTTGAACAACG